>PPIY02000062.1:0-37940 GCA_003707405.2 Dujonia schatavii | reverse complement strand
CACACCCCCCACACCAACTCTTCAACATCCCTCCCACCTCATATCAGCTCCATCGCCTGAATAAATATACTACATACAGATCACACATAACATACGTGCAATCACCTTCTCTTCTCTCCGTCTACTCACCACAACCATGTCCGACGCCCACGTCTTCAACAAGATCCAGTTGTCGCGCCAGCAGGTGCTCAACTGCTCGTATTCCAACTGGCTGTCCCTTTTCCCCAATAATGTATTCAAGGCCAAAGTGTTCAGCCCTCTTCCCCGCGCCTTTCTCACATACTTGGAGGCCGACTCCATCAAATTGCCTGACGATGGGTACGTGAAGATTGTGGAAAATAGCGATAATGAGTACAGTGACTGGGACGAGCACTCGGACCGCGAAAATGACCCCACTGACACCCCGATAACTGATCAGCCGCGTGCCAAACGTCCCAAACCGTCGCTGCCCATCGCTGGGTTCGAGGATTTGGACCGCGAAATCTCCTCCGCCATATCGCAGCTTGGCGGCAGCGTTTTGCCCAAATTGAATTGGTCTGCGCCCAAAGACGCCAAATGGATTCTTCCGAACAGCTCCACACGATGCTACAACGCCAGCGATATCTACTTGCTCTTGAACGCCTCTGACCACATAGTGCACGATATTGACCACGCCTTTGATGCCTGCGATGACAAACCAGATGCTGTCCTGCAGACAGCCGCACAGGAGCTGGAAAGCGTTCCCTACGAGTTGGTGTTGAAACAGTGGGTGGATGTGAACCCAGCACTCGAGTTCCGGGTGTTTGTACGGGACGGTGCGATTGTGGGCATATCACAGCGCGACCTCAACTACTATGACTACCTTGAGTCGCTTCGAGATGAATTCTTAGACAAGATCACATCGTTTTGCCGCGACACTGTGATCGGAGTGTTCACGGACCCTGCGTTCGTGCTCGACGTGTACTTGCCACGACCGTTCGATAAATGCTGGATCGTGGACGTGAACCCATTCTCCAGAACAACAGACCTGTTGCTCTTCACGTGGCACGAGTTGACAGAAGCAGACCCAAACAAAGCCCCAGAGTTGAGATTGGTGTCCCTGCACAACGTTGCACGGTTTGCCGCCAAAGAGCACTCGGAAAACTACGTTCCGAGAGACATAGTGGACGCAAGCTTGGACGCGCTGGCAATGGCCGACTTGGCAAGGCAATGGCAGAAGCTAGGCAATGCTAGCGACAGCGACGACGCCAATGACAGCGATGACGGCAACAACAAACCTTAGACACATTTTGCATAGAATAAACTTAACAAACACTCACAGTAACCAAATGACTGCAAGAAAAATGGCTGCAACCGTGCAGACTGCGCTGCAGCAAACCACAGCTCGGCTGTAGAAAGTCCGCTCCCGCGCGCGCAAATATAAATCGTGCCCGAATAGAAAGAAAGCAGCAGCCAGGTAGAGGGCCAAAAATGGTAGCTACTCACGATAACTACAAGGTACGTAGGCGAAACGGGGCGTAGAGAGCGATAGAGGAGGTGTGATTACAGGAGAAGCCCATTGGGTCGGCTTGCCGCACCCTGAGTGCGCCCCACTGCGGAGGTGCCCGCTGGGAGGATCTGCCGGAGGCACAAGGCCCGGTCGATCGCACGCCAAACCGCTCCGCTAGGACCACTCCGTGGAGGCCACTGCGTGGGGCTGTTCTCCCGAAGGGAGCCACCCTCAACGGAGTTGCCCCGCGGGAGCGCCGCCGGAGGCACGCTAGTCCGCTCCGCTCGGGCCACTCCGTGGAGGCCACTGCGTGGGGCTGTTCTCCGAAGGAGCCACCTCAGCGCAGCAGTGCATGGCCGCAGTAAAACTAACCCGTAGCTTTTTCTTCCCTCGTACCGGGGACGTCTCACCGAGGGCGTCACGTACAACCCGTCGAACAATACGCTCCTTTGGGTCGACATTATCGCTGGCGAAGTGCACCGCGTGTCTCTAGACGATGTTTCCGAGGCTACACACGAGTCATTCAGGCTCGAGTCGGCTGGCGAGTCCGTGGGCGCCATTGCGCTCACGAGCGACAACGACAAGGTCTTGGTGTGCTGCAAGTACGGGGTCGCTGTGGGCAGCTTTGCGTCCGGGGAAACTCGCTACATCGTGAGATACCCGCACGAGCACGCGCGGTTGCGGTCCAACGACGGTATTGTTGACCCGTGGGGCAACTTGTGGATAGGCACCATGTCCGACTTCACCGTCGGCAAAGTGGAGCCGGAGGGACGCTTGTACCACATCGACAGCCAGACGCTTGCCGTGACCACGATGCTTGAGGGGTGTCTTATTCCGAACGGGTTGGCGTTCAGCCACGACGGGCGCGAGCTCTTCTGGACGGACTCGTTGACGTTGCTGATCTTTCGGTTTGACTACGACCGCGCAGCGAACGCTTTGAGCAACCGCCGCGTGTTCATCAACACGAAAAACGTGGCTGCCTTCCAGGACTTGGCGTCGCCGGAACCGGACGGATTGACAATGACCAACGCTGGTGAGATCTACGGCAGCGTGTTCTCGTCGTCGCGCGTGGCACACTACAACGCCAGTGGCGAATTGATCGAGACTTTTAAAGTGGGCGCAGAGAGAGTAACGTGCTGCATCATCGGCGGCAGCAAAAACGACACCCTCTTTGTGACTACAGGCCAGCGTCACCTCGACGACCCGGCAAAAGTGGAACCTGCGGATGCCAAGGAGGGCGACTTGGGCGGCTTCTTGTTCCAGATCGACTTAGGCAAGCTGGTTGAGGTGGAGCCAAAGCACGTGTGGGGTGGCAATGTCTAGCCATCTCAAAGGATTGGCGTGGAGCTGTTCTCCCGAAGGGAGGCTCCCCAACGGAGTTGTCCCGCGGGAGCGCCGCCGGAAGCACTCGCGGGCTGTTGGACTGCTCGTAGCCCTGCCGGCGTCACGCGTGTCCGCTCCGCTCGGCCACTTCGTGGAGACCACTGCGTGGAGCTGTTCTCCCGAAGGGAGGCTCCCCAACGGAGTTGCCCCGCGGGAGCGCCGCCGGAGGCACTCGCGGGCTGTTGGACTGCTCGTAGCCCTGCCGGGGTCACGCATGTCCGCTCCGCTCGGCCACTTCGTGGAGACCACTGCGTGGAGCTGTTCTCCCGAAGGGAGGCTCCTCAACGGAGTTGTCCCGCGGGAGCGCCGCCGGAGGCATTAGAGCAAGTTCAATGGCGCTTCGCCCACTGTGCGAGCTGCTTTCTACGATGGTCCTTCGGGGGCACGCTAGACCGCTCCGCTAGTCTACTACGTAGGGCTGAGCCATGGGCTTCAGGGCCGCCAACCCGTGCCAGAGGTAGGAATGCGATGCTGGTTCCGCGGGCCGCGCAGTTTTGGCCCTTGGCGACTGTGCAGCCTGTGGGGCATTGCAGCTCACAATAGCGCCCCTGTCGCTTATGAACAAGCCAGAGGCCTGCTGCTTTGAAACACACAAAGCGGCGCATGCTCGTGTTGCTGCCGACTACAATCGGAAAGCTTGTCCTGTATGTGGCTGCACGCACCGGATCCTGTATGCACAATAATGATCTCATCCTATTGTGAATATGTAGATTATTTTTTGTAAAAGCATCTATTTTTTTGCTGCTTGCACGCGAGTGTCAGTATAACTGTGCTGCATACATAGGAGTGCATATGTGTGCGTCTGGCGATGCGAGGTTGTCCAGGCCGAGGCCGTGGCAGTGGTGTTGCCTTTGTCCGTGTGAGTATGGTATGCTTTGTTGTCTCTTTGTGCTTGCAGTGTCGCTTCGCGTGCTATTCATCTCATCTCTTTCTCGGCACGCGTCGGAATGACCCTTCCCCTTTCCCTCGCTGCGTGCTTGGCTCGTATCCTTCGGCAACCTATTTTTCCCCAATGCTCACCGTATACGCAGCGTGCTGATACGGGACGAACGCCCAAAAAATTATTGACAGTTGGCGCAGTCCTGTGCCGCGCGCCAGTGCCAAAAATGTCAGTGCTCCCCATGCAGCAAGGCATCGACGGACACGGACATGCCGCAGATAAGATCGAGCTGGCAAAATCTCGCGCAGTCGGACCGGTGTTCTCCTGCCTGTACAAGCAGCAGCAGCGCTCTCTACACAGTTTGAGCAGGGCCCTCCCGCCCAACTCCGCCGGGAAGGGGCTACTCTCACACTACAAGGCTCGCGTTGTATCAGAATATATTGATGCCTACCTAAATTGCACAATTAGCGCTTAATGGAGGAGGTTAAATGGAGGAGATTAAATGGAGGCAATGGAGGAGGCTAAGTGGCGGAGGTTATGCTGCCCCCACCACATCTCATCCCAACAAATGTAAAGCCCGTTGTACGAAATCCTCCACCAACTCGTTTTGTTCCACTCCGCCCACACGAAGGTTGCATAACTTTTTGTTTGCAATTTCGCGGCGTCCCTCCGTAGTGTGTTCGCCTGTGAGTTGCGGGTCGGTGAGGATCTTCATGACGGCTGCAAGATGGAATTGAAGGGCCTTCATCTTGAGCATCGCTTGTATCTGCGGGTCTCTCAACACGGCCTCCATGCTGTGGTGTATCTCTTCTTGCTTCTCACCAAGCAGCTCTTGGTTGACCTCGCACTTGCCAGCGCCCGCATCCTCGCTACCGCTACCGCCCGTAACGGTTGCTGAGGATGCTGTTACGGGCTGCGCAGCCACCTCATTGTCGCGCTGGACGTGCTTCGCGTCCTTAAAACAAACTATAGAACAATACTGCACTAAACACTTGGGACACTTGTATTTAGCGGGCTCCGCGTTGCATATACCGCAAATCATACTCTACAGTGCGCCTCTCCCTAACAGTGTGTGCCAGAAAGACAAAAAATCTCACAAAATTTTACTGTTGCGAGGCTAGCCTAACTCTGGAACTACCAGCTCATCAAACGGCAATGGAAAAAAAAAACCGCCAAAGGAAAAAAAGCGTAAGCAAAATAAAATTCTTAAAAAAAAATAAAATTTAGCGTTAAGGTTAGATCAGGAACTTACACAAAAGGAACAAACAATTCCACCACCAAGAAACAGTCATTGTCTGGGAATGTGAGGTGCCCTGGGGACGAATATGGTGGAGGCTATGGGGGCGGCGAGGATCAGGGAGCAAGGCGAGAACCGTGCCTGATACACCGGTGCTGTCTGATACACCGGTGCAAGTAAATCGGCACTTTAGTAGTCATATGGAGCCTTACTATGTGATTGGGTGGGGGCGACGAGGCTCGAGGATCTTTTTTTTTTTTTTCTGCCACTGGTTGCAAGACGCAACCAAAATGGCATGTGCGCGCGCGCACGGGAAGTAAGCCCGTAATTTAGACTGACGGCATTTGAAAATGGATTATTTTTTGTATTTGTTCTAAGTTTTCTTTATCGGTTTGTTTTACATTATTTTTGCGTTTAAGCCCCTAAATGTCGCTCCCGTGCTGCAGCCCTAACAGAAGCATGTTTGTTGCAGTAGTATATTGTTGTAATTAGGGAGCATTGTGTGATGGTGGCTTCCACTGCTGCAACACACAACGACAAGACCGGTGGCTCTAGCATGGTCTTGTGCAGCCACAAAGCCCTATTCCAGACTGCAAAGTGAACCAGGGCAAGTCCCTACAGTTTGAGCTGATTTCCTCCTCCCTCTGGAGTGCCTCACATTCCACTCCTTGAAATACACTACTGGAACCTGCATGCGCGGAATGGGTCAAATAAGCTTTTGACAATTATTTAAACTTTAACCTACAGACAGAACTGTATATTTTTTTTTTTTTTTCATTCTTTTAGTCACAGTTGGTTGGTATGAGGGCAGAGGCACGAACTGGCAGCAGGCAGAAACGAACACCAATCGCGCGCGGGCTGGGCCCAAAGAACAATCAGAGTTGCTACTGCCTACTCGCAGGCTGCAACCCAAAAAGAAACTTGGACGAACCAAACAATCAGTACGACACATAGAAGGTTTTGAAATGGCCTGATGCTCGAGCATTCACACACTTGGCGTAATAATATGCCTTTTGCTTCTTCCTCGGCAACCGGATGATGGTGTGTGTTGGTGCGGTAGGTAGGCGGACCGGCAGGCAGGCAGGCAAGCAGGCAGATAGACAGGCAGGAAGTCAGGTGGGCTTTTTTCTTTATTATTATTTTTCTTATTGTTGTCTTTTTATTTTATGCCCACACGGACATATGGTGCGCCGCCAGAGCCATCAGTAATCCTTACAAACATGCACGGGGAAGAGAAATGACAATTACGAGCGAGAGTAACCACTGTGCGTTATAGTTCTAGAGATTTGTTTTTTTTGTTTTTGGAAAATATTTTTTTAGGGCCATTCCGTTTTCCTAGCAGCCCACCTGTCAGTGCAATGTTGCGTTTTTTTGCACAATTAAAATAGACTTGGGAGCAATCGAAACTCCTGCGTGCAGGAAGCCATCAGCAGAAGAACGATGCATGGCGAGTTAATTGACGCTGAAATGCAGAAAATAAAAAAAAAGTTAAAATAGAAGAAATACCTTCCGTGCCGTGTGAGATGGCAGTGCTGCGAGGGTTGGCACCTACAGCGACGGCGTCAGTAGAGCCGTTGCCGCTCGGAAGGAGGGGGCAACTAGCAGGTGAAGAAGAAAGGGGGATAAGACAGTATGAGAGGGTGCGAGATACCACGCACGGTCGGGCTTAGACAACACAACAAGCGGATAAAACATCTAACCCCGTGACGCTGGAGAAATTGACGCAGGTAAAAACGCTCGTGGTGATATCATGCTCGAGCTGCATGGAGCGCCATGGAACGTCTCTATGAGGAGGGGGGGGGGATGGTGGATATGACTCCACTAACTAACTTTGTTCTACATCGGACCTTCTAGTAAAATATTATTCTAAAAAATAATGCATGCGGTGAATTCATAATATGCAAGTCGTTAATCGTAAAAGTATTCTTCCCATTTAAAAGCTTTTTTTTTTTTCCTTTTCTTTAATCCATGGATATTCGGATCAGATGCAGGACGAGTATTGGAACCATGCGTTCTTCTGAGGCTTAAACTGGAACGAGAATTGTGCGGTGCTGAATGGCGGTTGGAGCATTTCCGTGTAGTGGGTGGATGTTGCCAACGCCAGTGGGTTCATTGGTTTGTAAGCCGATGCTGGGGGCGCACATTTGAACCGTTTCAGGTGTGGTTCTGTGAATGGAGTGATTGGTGTGAGTGGAGACATGTAGTTGGTGGTGGTGGTGGCTGCGGTTGAGCCTGCAACCATATGTGCAGGAGTCTCCATTGGAGAAATGTATGCGTTTGAGTACGGGGTGGTGATGCTCGACACGTTGGGCGTGGCCACCGCGAACGGGGTCGCGGGCATGTACACGTTGGCGGCCATGATGGGCACGACAACAGCGGCACCAACAGCGGGGACGGTCGTGGTGGTTGCAACTGCGCACAACGGAGTAACAACACGAGAAACCGCGCTGGTGCACACAGGAATCGGCGGTGTGGTGGTGGCCACCAGCAGGCGCGCAGTAACAGCACTGCGTAACTTTTGCATCCACTCGGGCCCACAGCAAAGAGAGCTCCAGAAGGAGGAATCAGAGTCGATCTTTAAAAACGACAACGAGTAGTCCAAGCAGCTCAAAAAATGCATCTCCAAGGATTTCAAGAGCTTGAAATCAACTTTAACCTCAGCAGTGGCATTTGGCTGCGCAATTCCATTGCAAATGTTGTTCCAAGTCTTCAATGTGTACGACTGATCATCAAACGTCTTGTTGGCCAACACCAACGACGTCAAAACGAGGTAGATGCTCAAGTTGGACTCAGCACCGACCAGATTCACCTGGTTGCTGGCATATTTGTGCAAAAAATAGAGACTAATCACCAAGTTCTGCATGGAAAATTGGCAAGTATTGATGAGGTTTGCAAGGTACGCTTCATACACCTCGCTCCGCTCGTGCTTGCCCTCGAGTATCTCCCAAGCACTCCTGGTATAGACATTGATGTGCTGGCGGTCCAACATACTCAACCAGTGTAATTGCTTCTGTTACCAAGTCTTTATGGAAAATTCACTTTCTATTCCAACTTTGGAGGGTTATAATTTTCTATATATATCTGGTTATGGCTCTTCCAGTCTTTTTTTTTTTTATGTACATATTTTAGAATGCTTGAATATATAGTTTTAATTTATTTTTTTTTTGTCTTTTAGTATGTCGCCCCTTTGGTCACACTCGCACATTTGCAACCTTACGAACATCTACGTGCATAAAGTGTTGAAGTGAAATTTTAAGGCTCGCGCCAACGTGATTATTCCTATTTTTTAGGATTTATTTTTTTTTCGCATTTATTTTGTATGTCTTTATTTTCTGCTCCTTTGCTGAATGTCTTTCAGCGCAAATCTTATTTTGGCAGCGTATTTATGAATCTAAAAAATATTTTGGTCACCAGGTCGTCGCAGAAGAGCGACTGGAATGAAAAAAAGAAATGACTTGACAAAGACTTCTTTGAGCTAAGACATGTACAGCATTATAAAATCACAAAACAAAAAAAAAAAAAATACTCTCACCATGAATAACGACATCTTGCAGCTGCGTGTCTTGTATACCCGGCACACATCGAGGTGAGGTGAGGTGAGCAGGGCAAAGGTTGAAGGCGAGGAACAAACATGGAAAGCATGCGGTGCCGGCTCTACTCCTCACTCATTTGCAAGAGTTCCACTGCGGTTCTCACAATCCATAAACCTTCTTTCAAATGTTCCGGCCACTGTCAACGGCACCACATGGGATATCTCGGAGTTATGGGTGGGGAATGGGCTACTACGGTCAATCTCTCTGTTCTTTTTTTTTTTTTCTTTTATTCTTTTTTTTTTTATTCTTTCATATGTTTGACGGGCAAGGGTTTAATCAAGCGTCGGATATTTGCCGGCATTCGTTTTCTCGCTAATACTTCCTGAGCTGCCGGCGTTGGCGTTAAAATTTTTTATTGCAGCAGCTGGCCATTTCAGTAAAAAAAAAATCTAGCACGAAAAGCAAACCAAAAAAATAATAAAACGAAGTTTAGACAAAAAAAAAAAAAAGAAAAAAAAAGGTTCCAGAGAGAGAGAGCCATGGGCCACGGAAAGTTGTTGCGACCTGGCCTGTGCAGGGCACGAGTGCTATGGCGATACGTAGCAGCGTAAGCTTTGCGGAACAAGTGTGAACAAGCTGCACCCCAAGCAGCAAGAAACAAACAAAATGTGGACCACTACAGAGTCGATTACGGGCCCGTGGATATAAGCGGCCCGAGGTGCCTAAGAAAAGAAGGTTGAGCTTAGAGTGGAGGAAGGGGCTAAGAGAAAGAGCCCAAATAGTGACAATAAGACAAAAACGACACCAAGGCTCGGACAGGGCGGTTGCACACCTGCTGCCACCACCTACCTTCTATCTAAAGCAGCAGAAAATACATGCAGATGCAAGCATGGGGAAACTTAGATGGCTAATATTTTGCGCGCAAAATATTTTTAGCTGGAACAATACAACTATAGTGAGAAAAGTGTAACAGCTGCTAGCAAAAGCGTAAATTCGAAGCTTGTCGAAAAAAAAAAAAAAAAATTAAGGCTGCAGACAGCGACTGCGAAGGAGGGTAGAATGTTCGTGTGCGATTTTTAGACGCCAAGAGCGTCGTCGGTGCGCGCCCGCTCCAGAATTGCCCATGCTTCATGTGGAATGGGCAGGGCGGCTAGCGGCAACCTCCCCCACCCCGTTGACGAGTCATGCTGAGTTCCGCGCTCGTCGCTGCTACTGCGTTCCGTTCCAGAGTCCCCGTACGGAAATCGAAATCCTTACAACCCACCTCACAGCCTTCGTACTCGCCAACGCGCCACGACGCAGCACAAGGATGACAGCCATGGCGAAATGTCCTCAGCGCCTCGTTGGGACCCTCCCCGGTAAATGCCCGCAAACAAGGGAGGAGCTTGGGGGCTCGTAAACAGTAAATGGCTGCGGTAACACCCCAGGCATAACGCAGCCGCTGCCTGAAACAACCAACAAAGTAACAATATACGCATGCACACATCTGGCGATCACACGCAAAATATGCCGGGTGTGCTTATGCGGAAATTATACTTTTGTGTCTCCCACCCTTACATGCCTTGGAATGCGCGCACGGAGTGCATCGCACAATGCTGGAAAAACGGTTTTCACGTCAAATCGTGGAGGGGGCGCCGCTACGTAATTCCGAAGCTGCAAAGCCGGTGCTTCCTCCTGCTGCTTCCCTTTTGATTGTTTTGCTTTTTTGGCTGACTGTTGGGATGACTGTTGGGCTGGCCTTAACAGATGGACTGATTTGGCGCCGTTTTGGGATCGCTCGCCGCCGTTTCTGTGGGCTGCAATTTGGCTGCACCTACTTTACCCTGTGCTACTGTACCTCTGCCTGTGCAAAACTAGGTTGGATCACTGCCAAAAACATTGACCTGCCTCCTTGTGCAGCCACCGCCCTCGGCACGTCCGCAACCCGTGCCTAGATTTGGCAGCGCGATCCACCGTGCTAACATGTGTGGCCTCTGCGTAAGTGCATGGCGTCAATAACTCTCTAGAGTCAGATGATGTCCTGCAGATACTCCCGCTTGGGGGCACCTAACTGGCCAAACCTGGCCACCCTGGCTGCTACACCAACAGCATTGTTTTCGGGCTCGGAGTTAAGCGGGCGCTATTGTTCGGTCACGGCCCTCACACATTTGGATGGCACTCGTCCGCAGACGAGCCTAGCCTTTATGTCCGCCGACCCCTGGACTGTACAAACTCCAGCGAAACATATCCGTGTTTCGGCTTCATGCGTACTCCCACGATCCACTTTTCCCACGATCCACTTTTCCCTACTTGTTGATATCTATTCGGTGCTTCGGGGTTGTCGGCCTTATTGAAGATTTCTCTCAGTGCCTCGTCGAATTTTTCATTTTTTTTCCGCTTTCAATAATTTTTCATTTCTCTTGTCTTATTTTTTTGATTTGGCTTAGAATTTTGTTTCGGTTTTTCCTTCTGTTTAGGTGCTTTCGTCAACTCCATTTAGGTTGTAGTAAAGGGCCACTACGTAGAACCTGGCGGCTCGCAGCGTCGCATCCCCCACCTGCATACGTAGCACAAGCAAAAGCGGTCTCGCCAATGTGTCTATTGTTGCTAGGTTGCAAACCGAACATATACGCCAGCCGGCTGTGTAATGCCAATGTGTAGACAGCGGGTAAGCTGAGACGGTGGGCAGCGCGAGGAAAGAAGCATGCGCCATAAGGCTCCCATAGGAGCCCCTTTGCAGGGACGGGACGAGCCACCGGCTATGTCTACTGCTTAGAAGGGGTTGCAGATGGGCTCATGTCCGCACTATGTAAGCGCAAGAGTGACTGTGCCGCTGCAGCTGAAACTGCCGGCTTGGAAATATCTCCGGCCGCTAGCGCGTGTTATTCTTAGATTCTGGGGTAATGCATTGTTGTTGAAACGTGCCAAATCCACCGCAACAGCTGGCGGGAATGCTGTTGCGCGGGCATGTAGTTATATATGCCCGCTGACAACCTGTCGCAGCCAAACCTGTCGCAGCCAAACCTGCCGCTGACAACCTGTCGCGGCCAAACTTTTCGTGGACAAAACCTGTCGCAGCGTTCGCTTACTTTCCTAAGAGCGAATGTACCCTCTAGCCTCTAGCCTCTAGCCTCTACTGCAACCTGCGACCAAGCGCGGTTACCCGGGTGATAGTAGTTACCAATGGTGGCTCGCTGCCCCTGGCTGTGCTCAGCCCACAGCATCCAGCCATCTATCGCAGATCTAGCTCGCGATCGCCACCATTTGGGCCCTTCTATCCCGTGCGCAGCCATAAAAGTCCTGTGTACGAACCATCCGCAGCTCCCGCATCACATGACGACGGCTATGGAGTAAGATGTCTTGCGATGACATATGTCCGGCATATACTGCCTGTTGCTACGCCTTCGACTGGTTCCGAGCCATGCATCTCTCGTGGAGTTATATATAGCCTGCCCTGTCGTTGGCGCCCGCTTGCTTCCTCTTTTCATCTACACCTGTACCGACTCGCTCTACTAGACCTGCCCACCCGACCTCATCGGCCCAACTTCACCGGACCACCACCACCACCACCACCAGCTCGCTCATCGCAAACTTCGTGCTTGCGAATTTCCCGATCGAGAGAGTGAAAAATTCACTAAGCGCGTATTAATCCGGGCACAGCCGGCAACACATTGCCCTTCTCACATATTTGCCAAACATTCACTTTCGTGTTTGTTCCGCCGTCTCCTCCTCCTCCATCCCATCCCACACCTCGTGTCCGTCTCGGGTACCTTTGCATCCCGTCACCTTCGCGCTCGTGACTTCCGCACTCACCCCTCCACCCTCCCCCACCTAAAACACACAGCATAGACTGCACGATGGCGATGCGAATCCCACAAGCCCACTTCAAAAAGATCCACTACTACCTCCTCCCGCTCGTGGCAATGGTAGTGTGGTGGGGCATGCTCATCGCAATGATTTCGGCGTGGTCGCTCCAGGGCCACCCGATCTACGCCTTTATGGGCGGCTCGTACCAGGACCCCGTGTACATCTCGGACATCGGGGCCACCAATTTGCAGCCGTTATTCATTTCGTGTGCCGGTTTCCAGGGCATTTTCTTTGTAGGCTCGCTTGTGATGGACTACGCACTCCGGCGCCAGGAGAAACTCCAGCCGTACATCCACTGGCTGCAAAATGCAGCAGCAATAGGCGCGATCGCATGCTCGGTGATTGGACAGTTGGGGATCTTGTTCGTGTCCATCTTCAACACCCACTCATTCCACAGAGTGCACTTCCCGATGCTCGTGGTGTTCATCGTGTTCGTGGGCATCGCGTGCGCGTTGAACTTCTACTGCACCTTTGTGTACGGCTGGCACCCGCACAAATTGGTGTACCTGAACGCGTACCCCGACAGACTCATCTTTGGCGACCTGCACCGCTACCAAAACTTGTACTTTGTGTCCTTCATCTTGAAGGTGGCGTGGATCGTCTTGGCCATCGTGTTTGCCGTATGTTTCGGCGTCTGGATCCTGAAGGGCGGCACCAGAGACAACAGCTTGGCTGGCTGCTTCGAGTGGACCTTGGCCTTCTGGTACGGCGTTCTCTTGATCATGTGGTCGATCGACTTGTTCCCGGCGGCAATCAAGCACTACAAGGACCGCACCTTCCCACACGCCGGCCTGATGCCGCGCTCGCCGGCCCCGACAGAAAAACTGGACACCCCCGACGTGTAGGCACACACACCCAGCATGCGCACGCCGACCGCAGGGGAGGCCATTCGCGCGAGTCTGGGTCCGCTCCGCTCGGGCCACTTCGTGGAGACCACTGCATGGAGCTGTTCTCCCGAAGGGAGGCTCCCCAACGGAGTTGCCCCGCAGGAGCGCCGCTGGAGGCACCCGCAGGCCCAGTCTGCTGCTCGTAGCCCCGCCGGGGCCATGCACGTTCGCTCCGCTTAGGCCACTCCGTGGAGGCCACTGCGTGGGGCTGTTCTCCCGAAGGGAGGCCCCCCAACGGAGTTGCCCCGCGGGAGCGCCGCCGGAGGCACCCACAGGCCCAGTCTGATGCACGTAGCCCCACCGAGGGCATGCGCGTCCGCTCCGCTCGGGGCACTTCGTGGATACCACTGCGTGGAGCTGTTCGTCCATCCGCCTGGACACTAGCATTGCCAGCTGCTTTGTCACTGGCTCATCTTCATATGCATATAATAGACATCACAGTATAGAGAGCGTAGCGTAGGGCGACCGCCGAAGTTGCGGAGAATTCGCACACGGAGCCGTCTCGCTGCCGAGACAGAGCCCCTCAGAGCGGCTCCACGGCGGTGCGAGCAGTGGATGTGCCGCTTGTGGCGCAGCCAGTAGCAACCTTTTGCAGCCATCAGGGTAAATTAATTTTTGCCCAGCGCGCGCACCGAAAACATAAGCGGCTGGATGGGGGGCCCCAGAAACTCGCACTCTCGAGAGCAGCCTCGAACCACACAGCCATTCTTTCCTCACGGTACCTTCTCTTCTGGCGTAGGAACGTGAATATCGCACGCACACACACTCAAGCTCATACCACAGTATGAGCGACAGAAACAGGCGCATGTACAACAAACACCCACTAGATCAGCAGCACAGCAAGCAGGTGCACGAGCAGGAGCTGCAGCAGCAGCAGCAGCAGCTCCAGCAGCAGCACCAGCAGCAGCACCAGTCGCCTCCTGGGAGACACCCGGAAGTCGGTGTTCCCGGCTCCGGTACTCCTGGTGCAGGGGCGCCAGGCACTGACCCCGTCGGTACGAACAGTGCGCTCCTGCTCTTGTACGGGGCGATTGACCACGACTTCCAAAACGGGATTCCCGCAGCTCTAAAGGGCCGTATTCGTGTGAGCAAGGCCTGTGACCGGTGCCGGACCCAGAAGATCAAGTGTTCTGGCACTTACCCTTGCAACACCTGTCTTCGGCACGGCAAGGACTGCGAGTACGGCAGGACGGGGCTCCATGGCAGCACTGCCAGTACCAACAGTCGTTCAGGCAGTGCAGGGGTGGAAGGCGGCTCTGGTACTGCTTCTGGTGCCGTTGCTGGTGCTTCTGCTGGTGCTGGTGCTGCTGGTGCCGCCCACTACGGCGTAAGCAACGAGGTCGCGGCAGACCCACCGTATCCCAATAAACGACAGCGCGTAGGCCACGTGTCAGCGGAGCCGTCTCCAGCAGGAGCGGACTCGGCACCTTCAGTGGAATCAGATCAGGCAGAATACACCCGCCACCTCGAAAACAGAGTCAAGTACCTCGAATCGCTTCTCCTGCACGACTCCGACACACTCTTCCGCGACGAGCCTCGGACGGGACTAAGAGACACCTCGCAATGGAGCCAGCTTGTGAGCACATCGAGCAAGTGGCGGTTTTCTCGCCGCCACCAAAATATCCTCACCGTTGGGCTTTGCAAGCACGTCTACAGCACACTTTCCGAGGAAAGCCGCAAAAAGGTAACTCTCCCACGGTCACAGTACTTTGGATGGAATATGAGCGGAGTCAACTACTTGCACGAAGAGAGCCTTCCGGACGAGCCAGAAGTTGGCTTGAGCGACGAGAAGGTGAGCGAGTTGGTGGACTACTTTTTACTGGAGGTTAACAGCTTATTTGCGGTGGTGCACGAAGCGGTGTTCAGACAGCAGTTGGAGAAGTACCGGGAGTCTGCGACTGCCAGTGCAGATTCTGCCGCCGCCGCTGCAAGAGCAGCAGGAGCAGCAGGAGTAGGAGGAGCAGGAGGAGCAGGAGGAGCAGGAGTAACCTCAGGAACTGCAGCAGCAGCGACTGTGGAGATAGGTGAGCCTGCGGGACACGCAGACACGTTGCATCCTGGCAAAAGGACAGGCACCAAGAACGGGTCGAGAAGATCCAAGACGCAGCTGGGGGCTGACAACCAGACAAAGCTTTTTTCTGCCATACTCTACTTGATACTTGCTATTTCTATTCGGTTCTCCGAGTTTCTGAAGCCAGCAGGACCGCTGCTCCAGCTCTTAGAAAAGGAAGAGCAGCTCTTCAAATATGCGTACCGCGTGGTGGAGATCTTGTCATTTGAATGGGAGTCGTTCGAGTTGATCCAGTCTTGGTTGCTTGTCTTTTTATATCTCCGGGTTACCCACAGACAAACGTCACTGTACCTGGCGCTTGGACGCGCCATCACCATGACTCGCCTGATGGGGTTGGGGTTCGAAGTGCCGCCCACCTACGGCGCCACCCTGTACGAGATCTTGAAGGCAAAACGGGTGTTTTGGTGCGTCTACTCGTTCGACCGGCTCTTTGGACTCCAGTTGGGCCGGTACTGCGGCATCAGAGACAACGACATCTTCCGTCGGTTCCCGTCGAAAAACTTCGAAGAGGAAAAGGACGGCTGGATCACGTTGCCCGCGTTTGTGATGCTACAAATCGCAAGAATCGGCAACTTTGTGCACACGTTGACAGCAGATACACCAGCAAAAGTGAAGATGGAGCAGATAAACAAGGAGTTGGAGGATTTGGATGCTTTGATGGATGATGTGGGCTTTGCAGTAGAGCCCTTGTTTGACCGGCTGGCCAAGCAGACAGAGCGTCTGCTCCCAGCCAATGCCGTGCCAGACGCTGACGCACTGATCAATAGGCTGGCCTCGGCAACGCTGCTTGGTGGCGGTCTTGCAAATCCTCATGCAAATATACCGGCACCTTCCGCGGCTCCCGTGCCTCCTGTAGGCAGCAGTGGCAGCGGCAGTGGCACAATCACCCGATACGTGGGTGCGGACGGGATTTCACACTCCGTGAAGGCGCTGGCGCGGCTCCACTACTACGATCTTGTGATCTCGATCCACGGACGCGGGCTCTTCAACTTTACGGGCAAGTCCATAGACAACCAGGGAATAAGCATGGACATGCTTGTGGAGGCCAGCGAAGGCGTGCTCAAAGTGTGCAGTAAGATGCAACGCGCACATCTTTTGACCACGCCCTGGTACCACATCCTTCTTCTTCTCTACAACGTGGGGATCATGGGGGTGACACTAGTACATGCAGGCTGCAAGACAAACCAGGCACACGAGCTCTTGAGAACACTGATCCAACTCATCTCGTTCTTGAAACGCTCAAACGTAAGGGACCCAGAAACAGGGAAAGTGATCCGCAGAGAACGGTTCAAAATGGCCAAAGAATGCTTGTGGGCGTTGAAAATGGCCAACCTCATTGTGCTGTTGCGCTTGCAAGAGGACTTGGACAGCTTGAGCCGCATCGGTGTGGACCACGGCCTGTCTGATGTGAACAAGCAGCATTTCACCCAGTTTGGCCGCAACGAAGATGGGAAAGAAACTATCTTTGCCGAGCCGGAACAGGACGGCGACGAAGAGACAGACGCGGCTGCGGCTGCGGTTGCGGCACCGGCGCCGGGCGCCGTCCCCGTTGGAGCCCCTGGCGCGCATGCAACGGGCCACAACGTGCTCCCCACGCTCCCTAGACAGCCAGTGATTCTGGAGTATCCAAACCTCCCCGGAGGCATCACCCCGACCCTGGACAACCTCAACTTCATGGAGGGAGGGTCCACCCCAGCAAGCGTTCCGGACCTCTTCGGAAACTTGCAGTGGTTTGATCAGTGGATAGATTTCACCCACGACCTCTGAGCGGGACGTGAGGCGGCACAGCTTAGGTACAGCGCAAGCGCATGCACAATGACCAAAAGCGAGCCCGTTATCAAACAGCCGGAAAAACCTCGCAGCGGCAGCGGCAGCGGAGTGTAAAGGTGGGCTTCCGCAAATTGTTATGCGGTGCCAGTTTACCTCCAGCCGTTCCCTTTTCCTTTCTCCAGGTTAGTCCTATTGAGAGTGTGGCGCGCCGTGTAACGGGAGACGGGCGACAGCAATAGTGGCTACAGCATACCACCAGACCCTACTATGGCAGGCGACCCGGCATACGCTGCGTAAAGAGCGTTTTGGCGCGCCACGGTAAGTTTCACCGAGACAGGCACTACAAGCATAAACCTACGGGCTGGACTAACCGATGAGTACGGACAAGGAAAGCAGAGCCAGCACCTGACTCCCGTATCTACAAGCGGGTCTGCGACACGCGGCTACAGTCGAGCAGACGAGAGCGAGAAAAGTACATAGAGCAGCAAGCCGTCGGCACTCGCAGCCAACCAGGCTGCAGCGTGCACAAAAACAGCAATATACATAGTGTCAAACACAGTGTAGAGCCTCCCGAAGGGAGCAGCCCCCTCTGGAGCTATGGGCCCTGCCGGGGGTGTGAGCATCCGCTCCGCTCGGGCCACTTCGTGGAGACCACTGCGTGGAGCTGTTCCCCCGAAGGGAGGCTCCTCAACGGAGTTGCCCCGCGGGAGCGCCGCCGGAGGCACACTGCCCACGAGACCACTGCGTGGAGCTGTTCTCCCGAAGGGTGGCCCCCCCAACGGAGTTGCCCCGCGGGAGCGCTGCCGGAGGCACACGCGGGCAAAGTAGGGCAAGCGTGTGGGCTGCTCAGCAGCCGCCAGCCAGCCTCCACCGCTCCACGTGACGCCGACCGTTGGGAACGTTGCACATGCAGCAGCGCAGCACGCTTGTGGATCGCGCGCAGCGGAGGTTTTCGCTCGCATGTGCTTGGCATTTGCCCGTGTTCGCGGTGGCCGACCCACGGCGGTGCTTGCTGCGTCTCCCAGTCCCCCGCTGCGTCTCCCAGCCCCCGCTGCGTCTCGAGTGCACACAGGTGGTGCGTTCTCGCGCGGAGCGACCGGAAAGCCCCTCAAAGGTGTGCAGCCGTCGCAGGCTCCGCGACCATCCGTGCTCCTTCTGTCTCGCATGAGTGCAGGCTGCATAAAAATTTTTCCGAGGATCGCAGCGTGCTATCGCGCGCGGGCACACGGTGCCATCGGTCCACTCATCGCCTGTTGTTGCGCTGTGCTCTGATTGCCGCTGTAGCCACGGATCCTGTGCTCGCCGATGACACCGGGCAGCACGCCAGCAAGACCAGGAGACAAGAAAGAGCGCGCGTTTGTCACCCAAAAACATAAAAGCCACATCCAAACACAGGAAGGGCAGTTTATCCGCCCCTCCTTTGCCCCAGGTGCCCCAGCTCCCCCACCCTTTATCGTTTCTTTTTGTCGCACAATTTATCGGATCGCCCAAAAACGCCTGCGCTTCGCTCAAACCTAAAAATTCAACGGCAGAGTAAAAAAAAAAAAGTCGTACTTTGACACCCACTCGCCAGCGGGCTACTTTTCGGCACTTTTTCACTACTAGCGGCCGTCTTTGTTCGTGGCTTCCTCTACCGCTTCCTTTGTTCTGTCTTACACGTTCACGCTCTGCTCGTTCCGCGTACTGAGCTGATTTTTGCTCTCATACCCTTCCCCTCCACCCTCCACCCAGGGCCAAAGCACGGCTTCCCCTAAAGCATCGGCCACTACTCCCGGGCAGCCAGCTACTTTCTCACTCCAAACCACCCTCCCGAGCACCAAAACTTCGCGTCCTGTTTCCTACTAGCCTCCTGCCGCTAATCGCCCCGTTTCGTCCCGCCGCCCACTCCTCCAGATGTCCGTGGCCCCACCAGCCACCGCGGAAACCGGCACCCACAAGAAGGACGACAGACCGTACAAATGCACCGTCTGTGACAAGGCGTTCCACCGGCTCGAGCACCAGACTCGTCACATCCGAACACACACCGGCGAAAAGCCGCACCCGTGCACGTTTCCCGGGTGTACCAAGCGGTTCTCGCGCTCGGACGAGCTCACACGCCATTTGCGCATCCACAATAACCCGGCGTCGCGCAAAAGACGCAACAAGGACGCCATGGCCCTCCAGATGCCCCCGGAAGACTTCCAGCAGTACCACCAGGTGCCCGGCCTCCCGCCGCTTGCTCACCAGCACCCGCAGGCTGCAATCCCGGTCAGCATCGGCCGCAACGGCAACCACATCTACCACCAGCCCGTGTACTTCATGCAGCCGGCCCCACTCCCACAGCAGCAGCAGCAGCAGCAACAACAGCAACAACAGCAAATTCACGCCGTGTCGATATCACCGCCAACGCAGTGGGAGCCGCACATGGGCGGGCTTCCCATGGCACAAGTAGGCCAGGCCCAGCCGCCGGTGTTTGCCGGTATAGCAGTGCCGTCGTACGGCTACCAGCAGGCCCCACCGCCTATCAAGGCCGGGTCACCTGTTGGAGTGCCGGGCGCGGATTCCGGCACCAACGGCGCCGTTTTCCTGTTGCCTTCGTCGCCGCCCACAGGACACGCATATTCCAAGGGATATGCCCATCCCCAGCAGCAGCAGCAGCAGCAGACAGTAGCATCCCCGTCACAAAGAGTTGTTTCGGGCCCTGTAGGATCGTTTGGCAGCAGTAGCGATGGCAGCAGAGCACTCGAAAAGTCCCACTCGACAACGTCTATCGGCACACACGTGTTTAGCCATAACGGGACCATATCATCCGCAAACTCGGCAATCCACTCGCTCAGCACGTCTCCGGAAATGCTGGCGGCAGCGAAGAAGCCGATTGTGATGGCAGCACCACTGCTTTACCCGATCCACGACTCCTCGCTCTCGCTCAAGCTGAAACTCTTCAACGCGTCGTCTTCGTCGCTTTCGTCGCTCACGGGCAAGATGAAGTCCAACTCGTTCACAAGCTTGCCTGGGTTGCAGCGTATGACGCCCATCAAGCCCAACATCCTGCAGTCGAGGCTCACGCATTTGCACCAGACCGGGTCTTCTGCGTCTACGCCAACGCCGCCGCAATTGATGTCCGTGGGCACTCCCGGGGCACTGACGCCAGGCAGCAGCACCAGCGCGGGGTACTTCGGAATCACGCCGCCCGTGTCTGGCTCCGCCACCAGCAGTCTCCCGAAACAAAAATCCACCACGTCGCTCAACCTCGAGTTTGTGCACAGCAGCAAAAAGTCGAGGCCCACGTCTCCGTCTGGCTCGCTTGTGAACCTCCGGCTTACTCCGTCGGAAACGAACATGCAGCACGGCGACATTGTGCTGGGGCACGAGCACCACCGGTCAATGACCCCGGCACACCACCAAACGGCGGGGGAGGCCGGATTCATGATCTCGCCGAACGAAACACCGTTGCAAACGCCGTCACAGTCGCCCAGTCTTGCGGCAGCACAAACCACGCTCCTGGCAGAAAAGCTGCACTCGATGCTCTTGGACGCAGCGATCCAAAAGCACCAGCAGGGACAGAAAAGCCTGGAACAACACGCGGCGAGCGGCAGCACCCTGCCAACGCCAACACCAACACCGCCAATCAGCAGCATGCCAAGCGAGGGATCCATAGCGACAACAGGAACAAAATTGCCGCCGATCAGAAGCGTGTTTCCGTTCACGACACTCGCAAACCAGGCGGCGCAAGCACAAGGAAACACGCATGGACAAGAGTTCAAGAGGCCCGACGCACAGCGCAAGAACATGGACCTCAAGAACATCATGGGCTGAGGAAGAAGCTGGGTACGGATATTATAGAGCGTATTTATACAATAAATTATAGAGCTAGACGTGTGTATGGCCTCACCCTCCGAGAGCGCCGCCGGAGGCACCTACAATATCCTCTGCTACGACTAGCCCCGCTGGGGGTTTACGCATCCGCTCCGCTCGGGCCACTTCGTGGAGACCACTGCGTGGAGCTGTTCTCCCGAAGGGAGGCTCCCCAACGGAGTTGCCCCGCGGGAGCGCCGCCGGCGGCACCAGCGTTCCACTGGGATACTGGCCCTGTCGGGGGCACGCGCGTCCGCTCCGCTTGGGCGACTTCGTGGAGACCACTTCGTCGGGCTGCTCGTATACGAATCGCAATAATTTGCAGCCATTATACTGCAGGCTGCGCAACAGCCCAGTCTTGCTGCTGCGCACCGTCAGCGCGCGTGTGTGTGTCTCCTCGTTCGCACGCAGCAACTACAGGCGCTTGCTACCGTCTGCTGCGGAATGGTACCGCACACTGGAGGCCGCCGCAGACCGCTTGCCCCCTACAGCCCGCGCAGCTCCGTCCTCCTTGCCGTGGGCTCACAGCACGCAGCCCCAGCGCTTGTGAGGTCACGTGACACAATAGGGGCCAAGCAGGTGAGCGTCATTGGCACTGTTTGCGCTGCGAGAGTGCAGGGTGGCAGTCGGCGGTGGAGTGGCAGGTGGAGCGACGTAGGTGGCGGGCGTGCGAGGGTGGCAACCACGTAAGGGAACAGGAGACGAGATGGAGCAATGACTCAATCTCAGTGCTGCCGAATCGGGACAGCACTGCCTAAACTCTAAATGCATGCGGACGGCATGCGCTATTCCCTCATCGGGGGTCACGTGCCAGCAAGCGGCGCATCGATTGGGTGGAATTTGCGAGCCCAAGCTTAAAAATTTGGCTTGCGCGCTGCGTGCGAGACGCAGGTGCAGGCAGGGAGTGCTGCTGAGCTTTTTTAGGGGATAGCCGCGATACACGTGGAAGCGAAGGGAGAGGAGCCGGTGGGCGGTGTTTTGTCGTCAGCGGTTTGTGGATTTCACGAGCGCCCCCCGGCTGCCGTGGGACCCACCCAGTCACGGCTCGAGCAAGAACGGACCTCACCGCGCAGTCCGTACCAGCCGGCGGGGGGCACATCGCTGTGCGTGCGTGGCCAGGCCCGTAGCAGGGATTATTTTTTTTTTTTTTTAGTTTTATCGCGCTAGAAAAAGCAACTGGAAAAACGTGCGCGGCACAAAAAAAAGAAAAAAAGAAAAAAAGGATGGAGAGCGTAGGGGCACTGCCGCCGGCGACGGGCGCACACCACTTGGGAGCTCAGCAGCCGCTGTCGTCATGGAGGCGGGCGGCGCGGGGTGGGCAGGTCAGCGACGGCAGGGCGCGAGAGCAGGCGAGCGGTGCGACCGGCTGCGACACCGCCATCTGGAGCACAAGGAGACTGTCCCTGGCAACGCTGCTGACAGCTCCCGGCCAGATGGAGCGACGGCGCTGCCCCCACCCACTAGAGAGGGGAGAGAGGGGGCCGTATCGCCAACGGGTACTCCCCCTGCTACCCGCCTGTGCTACGGGCGCTCTACCGAGACCCGCCCAGTGTTTTTTCTTTTTCCCCGCGATATTTTCTGTGGGCAAGAAAGACCCAGCAAAAAAAAAAAAAAAAAAAAAAAAAAACTTTCCAAACGAAATGGTTTTAATAAAAGCAGCAGGACTGCAATTTTCCAGCGGAAAGGCCTTTCTCTCCTGGCAAGCACTTTCCAGTATACAAAACGCACTAGCACTCGGTTATATTCACTTATAACGAGACTTTTGCTGTATATTTATTGATTTCAGCCTCCCTCGAGCTCGAAGGCTACTTTTCCAGAGTCTTGTGGTTCTATTTGAGTCCGTTGACCGTGGTTTCGTTTCTCCCAATTTGTGTTGTCCTGCGACCTTTTAACTAAGCAGTCGTATCTACAGGCAGCCGCAACGATCCAGGCCCTTCCACTAGCGTACTTCTTACGCTTTCTCCCTGAGTAACCCCCCATCCATCCATCCATCCATCCACACACCCAATCCACACACCAAAGCCCCCACCAAATACACCCACTTCCCCCACCACACAACATGTACCATACTCACTACCAGCAGCCCCAAAGCCTCATAAATAGCCGTCCCACCGGCCCCCAGAGCTACTACTTGGGCACCGCTGGCCACAGGGCCACGCCCTCGTGCTCGGCACCCGCTTACGCCTACGCCCCAGAGTACAGGCTCCCTCACAGCGCCGCGTGCCCACCGAACGCCTACGTCCAGCACCCGCAGCAGGGTCCCGGTGTCTACGCCGCCCAAGCGACCCACTACCAGCAGCCGTTCATTCAGCCGCAGCCGCAGCCGCAGGCTCAAGCTCTTCCTCCTCCACCACCACCACAGCAGCAGCAGCAGCAGCAGAGCGGAGCAGAGCCAGAATTCAACGGCGGGATCACGTCTGTGCTCGAGTACAACATCAACAACATGTCGACGTTTCTCTCGTGGTGCACATTTGGCATTCTCAAGCAGAACCGCAACCCAACGAAGGAGTTTGACGCGATGGTTGTGCTGATTCTCTTTGCCACCCGGCTCCCGAAATCGACCATTATCATCGCACTCGAGTACATGAACCAGCGGTACCTGAACAAGGCTGTGTCGCCGCTTCTCCTGGAGTCGGAGATCTTCACCATTTTGGTGGTGTCGTTGATTTTGGCTAACAAGTTCAACGACGACAACACCTTCACCAACCGCTCGTGGTGCGGCGCCGCAGGCTTGGCCATCGACGCCGTCAACGCCCACGAAAAGTCCTGGCTCGCCGACGTCAAGTGGCAGCTCAACGTGGTGAACTTTGAGGACAACATCAGAACCCTCGAAGAGTGCTGGGTCACGTGGTTGGACAAGTACATTGTCAAGTCCAAGCCGGTGCCGTCTGTGCCCGAGGCCGCTCCTGCCGCTGTCGCCGACTACGGCGCGAGCTCGGGCTACCAGCTGGACACGTCCGCGTTCTCGTGCGGTCTGTCAGCGCCGCTGTCGCCAGCGTCCGCAGGATACCAGCAGCAGGCGCCGTACTACCAGTCGCTGCCCATCAGCTCGTCGCCAGTCAAGTACGCGCACGACGCTGTGTGGCCGCGGCTGTCGTCGATCTGGTCGCACGTGCCACAGTACCAGTACGCTCCGCTCCAGCCACTCCACCACCCACCACAGGCACAACCACTCCACAACCAGCCTATCTACCACCAAATACAACAGCCGTACGCAGACCCAGCGCCGTTCCACGCGAACGGCTTTGTGGGCTACGGAAACCCATACTACACCTACAACTTGGCATCGTGCTAGAGCACACGCCACCCTTTTCACCCCTACAAAAAATGCCCATGGGCGCAATGGCCTATTTATATGTTTGTATACGCAGCAAGGGCGCTGCGATGCACTCCGTGCTTTAATTTCTTTCGATTCAGGTCTCCATACTTAATAGATTACAATACAAGATTCCGACGAGTCCTCTCCGTGTACAGTCTGCCTCCGCGGCCCAACGCACGCGCAGTGCAGCCCGCGAGTGCCTCCGGCGGCGCTCCCGCGGGGCAACTCCGTTGGGAAGCCTCCCTTCGGGAGAACAGCTCCACGCAGTGGTCTCCACGAAGTGGCCCGAGCGGAGCGGACGCGCGTGCCCCCGGCAGGGCCACCAGTAGTCCAACAGCCTGCGAGTGCCTCCGGCGGCGCTCGCGCGGGGCAACTCCGTTGGGGGGGCTCCCTTCGGGAGAACAGCTCCACGCAGTGGTCTCCACGAAGTGGCCCGAGCGGAGCGGACGCGCGTGCCCCCGGCAGGGCCACCAGTAGTCCAACAGCCTGCGAGTGCCTCCGGCGGCCCTCCCGGGGGGCAACTCCGTTGGGGAGTCTCCCTTCGGGAGCGCGTGCTTTGTATGTCTTTTTGTTTATTCGAGTCTAGCTACGTCTGGCATGCTATTTCTTTTCGTCTGCGGGCTTGTCTTCAAACTCGCCGTCGTCGCCCTCTTCCTCCTCGATCGTGCCCTCCTCTGCCTTCAATTTTTCTGCAGCCGCTGCAAAGTCGATCACCTTGCCCCTCGTTCTTCTGCCCGTGGTTATAATGTTGGAGGTGTCGATTTCCACCAAGTCGTCTTCGTCCTCGTCGTCCGCGCCGAGGTTGTCTTCGTCTCCCGATGCGTCCTCGTCCTCTTCGTCCTCCTTCTCGTCACCCGACTTGCTCTCCTTGGGCACGTCGTCGTCGTACTGCCGTCTTCTCTTCTTTTTCTTTTTCTTGTCGCTATCGTCGCCGCTTCTCTTCGTGCTTATGGCTTCGCCTACAACTTCGCCAGTGCTTGCTGGCTCTGTCTCGGTCGTTGCTGGGGCTTCTGGCTCGGCTACGGACGCCTTGGCCGTGGTTTCTGGCGCAACTGGCGCAGTTTCGTCTTTCTTTTCGTCTGACATCTGTGGGTTAGCGATTGGCGGGTGTAAGCAGAACAAGCGAGCTACTCAATGCTACTCTTTTAACTGTGCCTAGCAAGCTCCCCCAGCCAGCTCGCGCACGCGCGCCAGGCTCAGTGCAGTGCGAAATTTCACCAGGTCTATTTTGGTAGGTACACGCCCACACATACAGAAGTTTAGCAGCAGCAGCAGCAGAGGAAGAGGACGAGGAAGAGCAGCGAAAGAGCAGAGAACGAGAGCCGGCACTATGAGTACGCCCTCGAAAAAGACAAGAATGTCCGACCTCATCAACTACCGGTTGAAGGTGACCACAATCGATAACCGCAGTTTCGTGGGCCTGTTGCTCGCGTTCGATAGCCATCTCAACTTGGTTTTGAGCGACACAGAGGAGTTCCGGTTGACGAAGCGCGTGCAAATCGAGCTCAAGAAGGCCGCCAGTGACGCGGCCAGCACAAAGCCGCCGCCAGCGGAAGAAAAACGCTCGCTAGGGCTCATCATCTTGCGCGGAGAGCAAATCGTGAGCTTCAGCATCGAGGCGCCACCGCCAGTACTGGCCAAAGAAAGAGTCATGGAGAGGGGCCGTGGTGTCGCCCGCCCGCTCAAGACGCCCGTCAGCATCAAGGCCAGAGCCCTCCAGGGACCCGTGCGGACCCGCCACTGATCTTAGCTACGCTTATCCGCTCCGCTCGGGCCTCCGCTCGGGCCACTGCGTGGGGCTGCTCCCGAAGGGAGGCTCCTCAACGGAGTTGCCCCGCGGGAGCGCCGCCGGAGGCACACACAGCCCTCATGCGCACGCCCAAAGGAGAGGCCATTCGCGCGACGCTGTGTCCGCTCCGCTCGGGCCACTTCGTGGAGATCACTGCGTGGAGCTGTTCTCCCGAAGGGAGGCCCCCCAACGGAGTTGCCCCGCGGGAGCGCCGCCGGAGGCACGCGCGGTCTCCTGGACTGCTCATAGCCCCGCCGGGGGCACGCTGTCCGCTCCGCTCGGGCCACTTCGTGGAGACCACTGCGTGGAGCTGTTCTCCCGAAGGGAGGCCCCCCAACGGAGTTGCCCCGCGGGAGCGCCGCCGGAGGCACCCGCACGCCCAGTATGCTCGTGGCCCCGCTGTGGCACGCGCATCCGCTCCGCTCGTAGTGGAGACGAGCGCAAATGATCGCCCATCTGTATACTAGTAATATATTTAGAGTCACAAGCTGTAGCAGGCGCCGCCGCGGACGGCCTACACGTGGTGCTATTACATCAGTTTATTACGCTATTTGTGGCTCTGCCCGGGGCCGGTATCTCGTCTATTTACGCGTGTCTTCGGCTCGTGCAACGTGGCTACGCAGCCGGGAGGGAGCCGCTCAGCAGCAGCTGGAGCCGCTCTTGCTCTTCTTCTCCTGCGGGGCGGGCGTCAAGCTGATGGTGGGGCCGCTCAGGGGCTTGCTGGAGCCGCCCTCCAGGGTGTCCAACTGGTGCTTCAGGATCATCTCGTAGATGTTTTTCAACAACTGGTGGAACGACAAGTCGACGTTGTCTGAGCTCAAGGCCGACGCCTCCGTGAACAACAAGTTGTTTTCGTTGGCAAAGTTCTTAGCCTCGTCTGTGGGTACTGCGCGCAAGTGGTCCAAGTCGGACTTGTTACCCACGAGCTCTATGATGATGTTTGCGTCTGCGTGTTCTCTCAACTCCTTCAACCACCTCGACACGCTCTCGTACGACTCGGTCTTTGAGATGTCGTACACAATGAGCGCACCAACAGCCCCACGGTAGTACGCGGACGTGATGGCACGGTACCGCTCCTGGCCGGCCGTGTCCCAGATCTGCGCCTTGACGCGCTTGCCGTCGATCTCCAACGTTCTCGTGGCAAACTCGACCCCGATCGTGGACCGCGACTCCAAGTTGAACTCGTCACGTGTGAATCTCGACAACAAGTTGGACTTTCCAACCCCGGAGTCACCAATAAGCACTATTTTGTAGAGGTACTCGTAGTCGTACGAGTAGTCGTCGGTGTTGTCCGCCATCGTGTGTGCGTGTGTGTATTTACTGCTACTGTGTTTGTGTGTGGATGCCTACAACTAAGTCTGTGGCCCTTCTCTGTGTGTCGGTGTAGCTGGTGAATCTACTCGTTTAGCTCGCTATCGGGGGGGCAACTAGCGGGGAGCTGTGCAAAAGATATACAAATACTGCTGGAGTCCTGTGGCTTTCGTTTTCGCGTGCGATGCGGCGAAATTTGGATATGGAAGACGAGGGTAGGCGCACTGGCGTTCGGTTCCTAGAAAGACTCTGGATATGAGTGTGCGGTGCCGTGGAGTGTACGAGTGCTGGCGTGAGGGCGCTTCGGTGTGCGCTCAGGCAATTTTGGCGTCTGCTTTTTTGTGCTGGAGTTTTTTTTGTTTCTTTTGGCCCTGTGTGCAGGCGACAACCGTCTCACGACTGCTAACCGACGGCGTGTGGGGCGCCTGAAACACGCACTGGCGCCTGTACGGCGGCGTGTGGTACCCAGCTATGCTGCATCCACCTCTGTGACCAGATGGGGGGGACTGAAGCAGCTTCTTCGAAAGTGGGCTGGGGCTGTACCGGGGAGACGGGACAGCCTGGCGTCGCAGCCAACGAGCGCGCTGTCGCACTATTTGGGCCCGTTTTAGCGGCCGCGCCGCGCTCTTCGCAACCGCGTCCGCGCCCATGCAGGCGCTTGCTGCTGGAATTTCACGAGCTACCGCTGGTGCCTCCGGCGGCGCTCCCGCGGGGCAACTCCGTTGGGGGGCCTCCCTTCGGGAGAACAGCTCCACGCAGTGGTCCCTACGAGGCCCGAGCGGAGCCGATACAGCCTCGCAAGTGGCCCTTCGGTTGGCCTACGTATGCTGGGTGTGGTCTATTGTGTGTTTTGTACTTTTATTGCTATCTAACACTTGTATTGCTATCTAACGCTCTCTTCCAAACTGCTGGTCTTCCTTTGCAGCCTTTCTTTCCATTTCATCCCAGTCTTCTCCCTCGCTCTCCTCGTCCACTTCTGATCCACTCCCGCTGGCGTCGCTGTCGCTGCCGTAGTCGTCCTCCAGTTCTGGCTCGCTTTCCACGTCTTCGTCGCTCGGGTCTGGGTCGCTCACCTCGAACTCCAGCTCCTCGTCTTCCTCGTCCTCGTCGTCCGACGATCCGTCTCCGGTCAAGAACACCCATCCTCCGTCTGCGAAAAACTGGTAGGGGTCCAGTTGCACCGTCTTCATGATTGTGCCCCAGTTCAAGTTCATCTGTCCCTCACTGATCGGAATGTCCACGTCTGTAAGCCACGACTTCACGTCGTCCAATACCTCGATCGGGATCGTGTTGATGTGCACCACCGGCTTGCTAAAGTCCTTGAACACAAACACCAAGTCGAAGTTTTTGAGTCCAAACTGCACTCTTTCCAAGTGTGCGATTTCGATCTCTTCGAGTGTCACCACCAAGTATGGTGGGTCGATCAATTGAATGAGACAGTCTCTTGTTGGCATACAAAGCACTGCGGACCGGAAGGGAACACCTTGGAATCCTAATTCTCGGAATGGGATATCCAAATCGCATGCTCCATGTGACAGGTCTGCAATGAGCTCGGCAAATTGCTTGAACTCACGGTCCAAGAGCGCCTTTCTTCTTCTCTCCTCTTGCTCCTGTTGCAACTCATCCTCGTCTCCATACCGGTACCTACGTTTTCTTCCTCCAGTCTCATCGAACGCCACATCACTCGCCTCTCGGTAGAATTGCACGTCAAATGTCTTCTTTTTCCCAATCATTATGGGGCTCTTCAAGTGGCAGTGGATAATCACAATCAACTCGTCCTTGCACGGCTGGAAAAACAAGTGTTTGATATTGCTGAAAAGAACATCAACTTTCTGGTCTGACCGCACCGTCAGTTGGTACCGCAAACCGTTTTCGTGGATCTGAAGCGACCCGCCAACTTTCTTTGTGTCTGGCTGTGGACGAATGAAAACTTGGTCTAATTTCTTCATACGCGATCCCTTGAGCTCGATCAAGTTTGCCTGTGTAACCACATCCGCCATTTGTTTCCTCTCCAGTTCTCTTTTCACGCTATCCTTCTTTAAATCTTGAATCGCCTTGTAAACGTCCACCATCCGCTGTCTGTCACGGGAACGGAGTGTGATCGATCTTAAAAACGATGCATCTGGTGAATCCTCATACGGGAGTTCGGTCCGCTTAAAGTTATTTCCTCCAAGCCCTGGAGAGTTGAAATTCAACCGCAAGTATGTAAAGTCTCCCTCCTCATTCTGGGACCCATTCTTGAACGAGTTGATGTGGAAGGGCACGGGACGACCACAAATTGGAAGAATAATCGTCTGGTTCTTGTAGTCCACATGGATCTTGAGATCTCTCACAGATGACGGTATTTGCAGTTCTCTCACGTATGACTCGTATTTCTTGAAAATCGGTTTGTAGTCAGACGCATCCGTGGCATCCTCTCTGGAAAACCGTGCAAGTCCCTCCTGCTGGCGCTTCTCGTGGAGTTTCTTTTGTATTTCTTGTCTAATCTTTTCATTGTTTGTGTGATCGTCCAGAGCAGTCAGCTCGTTACGCAATTTTGATTTGAGAAGAAGCGAGTTTGCCTCGTTGATCGCGAGCTTTTTGTCAATTTGGATATTCTTTTCGCTTTTCAATTTAGCTGACTTCCCTGACTTGCCATCGGACTTGCCCTCAATTTTCACGCCATTACCGTTGGCACCATCCCCAGCAGCAGCAGCAGCATCATCGTCTTTGAAAAAAAACGAAACGTCTCCTCTGGCCTTGCTGTAGGTGGTCATCGACACCGCTCCGTCGCTCTCTACTTCAAAAGTGTCGGCCAATATCAACGAGTACGTTTTTGATGACGAGCCTGCCTCCTTTACTGGGACGCCTTGGAGTCCCAAAGTCAAACTTACAACCATTCCTTCTTCCAACTTGCGGTGACTGTTCTTGGCATTCAACACAAACGATGAATCTCTAAACTCAATACCCAAGAGCCAGCCAAAGTTTTTCGGTAAATATGGCACCAAATCTTCGTGGCCCTCCTGCTTGACGAATTCCAATACTCCTTCATATACATCTTTACCCAGTTTTCCTGGCTTCAATAAAGTGGTGGCGGCATGCTCTTGCAATTTCAAAAGGAAATCATAGTTTTGCTCTACATCCTTCGATGGATCGATGAGAAACGTTCTGCTTAAGTTTGAGCAGTAACTCTTGTACCGTAATCCAACAGACGCCAAAATCACTCCGTCTCCAACGAGCGGCTTGCTGGTCAGTTGTGCCAGAGGTTTGATGTCGTAGACGCCTCCGCTCTGAATAATTGGCGAGTAGCACCAGTCTAAGAGGTCGCTGTCGAAATTACGTTCGTTCCCATTGGCAAGTAACTTCTTCCCCATCGATGTACGGGTGAACCACTTGTCGTTATCGATTTTGGCTTCTATTTTGTCCGAGAGTGCAGAGTTGGAGATTTTGAGTTCTTCGTCCACAATCGTCATCATCTCGTTCACAAAGTTGTCCATCATCACTGTGGCCAGTTTTGCAGCCTTTTTGGTGAGGTCAAGCTCTTCTGTGTCCTTGACCGCCATGCATTCCGAGAGAAGGATCAGGGCGTCTACGAATTCGATTTCTGACTCTCCACCAATTTTTTGCACTACATCTTTCCATTCTTCGATGAATTTGCCCTTGTACTCATCCTTGGGGACATGACCCACAGTCTTTGCCACTTTCAATTTAGCTACAAGGTCGTCAAAAAGCTTAGCATTGGCCTGCTGATCGCCCTTGGAGCGTGCCCATACAAGCACGTCACTGGAGTTGGTTGTAGGTTTAGTTGTGAGGGGCTTGAAATGCTTGGAGGATTTTTCGCCCGTGATGATTACACACTCGTTTTCGGCGACATAGATCGCAGTGGACGCCAACTCGTAGCCGGTAAGCCACGTCTGGGTGACGGTGGTCTTCTTGTATGTGTTTTCGTCATCGGAAGCACCCACTATAAGGAGAACAGCCTTTGCACCCTCAGAGCCAACCAAATTTTTCTGAATCAACGATAATCGGCGATGGAATGCCTCAGGGTTGATATTAATTGACATGCTTCGAGTAGATTAAGAACAAAACAGAGACAAGATCAACTCACCTAAAAGTTAAAGCAGCCAAATTAAACAGCCGATTACACCAAACCAAGTAAGCAGTCAGGAGTTATATATGTAGTGGATTCCTACTCGATACCTGATTGATTAGGCAGGTGAAGCAATGGGGACGATAAAGATAAGCTTGCCATTCATTTTGAGGTTTGGATTTTTTTGGCTGTGGCCAATTTTTCAGTGGCACACACACGACTGCTTTGGCACGCGTGTGTGGGTACGCGTAACAAAACATAAACACCCCAGATCGAGACGTCTATGCTAGGGGCCATTCCAGGTTGTTTATTAGTTAAGTGTACTGGATTCGTACATAAATAACTAGATTGGTGCTTTAGTAACTAGATCTGTGTTTTAGTAACTAGATTTGTACTTTCGTGCACTAGTTATCCCAGCTCTGGTTCTCTCGTCCATCGCTTCGTATGTTTCGCCAAAACAAACGGCGTACAGCCGGTAGAAAGAACTTTGAACCGGCCATTTTCCAAGGTATCGAACATCTCTACACCTCGCGTCTTTCCTTCTACGATACTCCGCCTGTCGATGAAATCACTCTTGAAGAATTTGAAACGTGGGCCATCGACCGTCTCAAGATCCTCATTGAAATCGAGTCGTGTGTGCTGCGCTCCAAGTCCCTAAAGGACACAGAGCTGGTGGTCAAGCCGTTGCTTCTCAAGTATCTCCCGCTTTCCCCCAACCCATCTTCAACAACAACCAACGGCTCGGTCTCTGCAGCAGCAGCCACAGTGGCCAGTAACCCGCTTCTCCTTGCTGAACGGAAAAAGGACCACTACTCGCACTACATTCTCCGACTCGTGTTTTGCCGGTCAGAAGAGCTTCGGCGCAAGTTTGTACGCAATGAAACCATCTTGTTCAAAATCAGATTCAACCAGTTGCAGCCACGCGAGCAGAAGGAGTTTATTGCCGGCTACAGCGATAAGCTCCCCTGGCAGTATATCGGCGCCGACGAGAAGGCGGCACTCTTGGACGACTTGTTTGCAGCCACACTGGCCACCATAAGAAACGCGCTTCTTGTAGAAAACGGAGACCCAAACTTCTCTCTCACACGCGACCAGCTCTTTGCCCACGTTCTGAAGCAGGAACAGTTTATACGTCTCCCCTTTGAGAAGGTGCCCTCGCTCGTGCTGTCGCGCTCGGTTCTCATTCGTGCTGGGCAGGCGTACATCCCGTCGACGCTCCAGCTCAACCTACTTGCGATAGAGTACCAAGACTTGCTCACAGCACAGCTCGTGCGCACGTTCCAGCTGCTCCCAAGACTCGAAGAGGACGACAGACTCCTCCCGCTCCTCAACAACCTCCTGCACAACTTCTCGGCGATCGAATACGACGCGGCAGCATTCACAGACCCTGAGCACGCGTCCGACATCACTGCCGCTAGCATAACCACAGAGCCGATCCTCAAACACTACCCAATGTGCGCCACGCACTTGCAAACGGCGCTCATGTCGACACTGCATCTCAAATACCACGCAAGACAGCAGCTCGGACTCTTCCTCAAGGGAATTGGGCTCTCAGTAGACGAAGCACTCAAATTCTGGGGCCACCAGTTCACAAAGGGATCCACGGGGATCTCCATGGAGAAATTCAACAAGGAGTACAAGTACAACATCCGCCACAACTACGGGCTCGAAGGTGCGCGCATCAACTACAAGCCGCCCGACTGTGCACGTATTCTTTCTAAACCCAAGCCGGGCAAGGGCGAGTACCACGGGTGCCCGTACAGAGACCTCCCCTTGGACTCGCTCATCACAAACTTGCACAGCATGGGCATTTCCGACCAGCAAGAAATCAACGGCGTGATCGACGACATCGGCAGAAACGACTACACCGTGGCGTGCACTCGGGTGTTTGAGCTCACACACAAACAGGAGCTCGCGCGACTGAAGCTGAGCACAGAGGGTATGCACATCAACCACCCGAACCTCTACTTCGACCGCTCGCGCCAGCTCGAGCGCTCCGCATGAGCTAAACACACCCAACATACGCACACCCACCGAGAGGCTATTTGCGCGAGTCTGTGTCCGCTCCGCTCGGGCCACTCCATGGAGGCCACTGCGTGGGGCTGTTCTCCCGAAGGGAGGCTCCTCAACGGAGTTGCCCCGCGGGAGCGCCGCTGGAGGCACAGCCAGGCCCGTACTGCTGGCCCTGCCGGGGGCGCGCTGATCCGCTCCGCTCGGGCCACTCCGTGGAGGCCACTGCGTGGGGCTGTTCTCCCGAAGGGAGGCTCCCCAACGGAGTTACCCCGCGGGAGCGCCGCCGGAGGCACCAGAAGTCTACAGAGAGTCTAAGAACACGTCTATAGCCAATAAATATACACTAAGTGAAAGAGGGAGCGCTGAAGGCAGCGCCGGCTCACCAGTGGCAGAGTCTAGAGCGTGATGGAAGACCACATGTCGCGGAAGTCCCACCAGGACGCGCAACTGCCGCAGAGTCCCACCCAGAAGGGCGTTAAACAGCCGTCGTACAAGGACCAGTGCACGACCAAGGGCAACTGCACGGCCTGCTTGAACAAGGAAAGACGCCAGTTTGCGTCCCATTTGGCCATGGGCACGCGGCGGAAGAGTTCGAGAATCTCAATCACCAAGTATGCCCCCCATACGCGCGAGCACCAGATATAGGTCTCCACGCACCAGTACGCGTTGTCGTTTGTGCCCACCCAGTTGTGGTCTGTGAGCCAGCCTGCGTTCTCGAGGAGTTCCAACACGAGGCAGTTGAGGGCCTGGACGAGGTTGATGTAGCGGTCGAGTTTCGGGGCCGCGTGTTTCGGGTCGCGGAGCGCGCGGTACTCGTCGATGATCCACGGCGCGTACTTGATGGCATCGGTGAGCCGGTTGAAAATGCGCACGTCCGAGAGATACGACGAGATTTGGCGGAGGTGGACGGCAAGGTTTGATTTTCCGCCGCTAGTCACTTCAGATGCGCTAGTCTTTTCGGATGTGGGCTCGGGGGCAGAGACTGCATCAGCCGCTGGAGCTGGAACATCGGCAGCAGCACGAGCCTGCGAAAACTCCCTGGGGGGCTTTCCAACAGGGCCCAACCACCCGTGGAGGATCCTGACGAAATTGGCCTTCTGACGCAAGACAAACAGCCTGATTTTGGGCTTGTTATCGAGCACACTGGCCAAGAGTAGCGTGAAGTAGCATATGAAGTAGAGGTTGCGATCCACAGTGGCAGACTGCGCCAACACTTTGTCGTTGATCTCCTGGTAGAAGCGTCTGCTGAAAATGGACTTTTTTAGAAGACCGTTGAGTCTGAGCACAGTCGGCAACGGAATCACTGGCTTGGACATGGCTACAAGTGTGAGTGGAGCTGTTTGTGTGGGGGAGAAAAGAGCAGCTAACGGCTGATTATCTGTGCACGTTTTTAGAGGGCAGCGCTGCGGGTGCAGATGCGCGCAAAATTCCCCCGGATTTTTGGCGGCTGCCGAGCCGCTGCCGAGGGCACTTCGCGCCCGCTAGCGCGAAGTTAGCGGCCCAACAATATGGAGCCCTGAGCACGCGGCTGCACACACCAGTTCGGGAGTCGTAGGAGGGGCGGGCATCGGGGGCCACGTCCATGCTCTAATGGCTGTGCTGATGGCTATTTTGGATCAAAACGCTCAAACTTTAGCGGCTATTCTGTGGCTCTTCTAGCAGCCGCACTGCACGTGTAGCATAGACCAGTGGGTGCTGATTAGTAGGTGCTGCATTCCCTCTCACCCTCCCCGGAGGGGCCACCTCAACGGAGTTGCCCTCGCCGGGAGGCGCCGCCGGAGGCATTGCCACTGGAACGCTGAAAGGGAAGGACTGTGTAGAAGCAGACTGAAGCCACAGGGATTGCTTACCGGTACGCCGGTTCTACAAAGACAGAAAGTAAATTAGGCGTATATAAGTATCAATAAGAATGCATCACTTCAGCTGGGCAGACGAGGTTTGCTCGGTTGTGCGCAAGGCTTCCAACTTCATTCCCTCTTTCATGGCGTATCTTTCCATGCCCTGTTGGTCTGCGGAGCCCACAGTTTCCAACACCACCTCGTTGATTTCTTCGATTTCGTCGTCCACTTGTGGCAAGATCAAGTTGAGAAACAATCCGAGGAAGCCAGTCACTGCGAATCCTGTTTCCATCACCAATTCGATTGCGTCGAGGAATCCTTGAAGTGCGTGGTTGTTGCCCTTGTATGTGAATACTCCCGAGAACCAGTTTGGTACGAGCACTGCTCCGATTCCCATCACGAGAGATGCTGTTAACAAGAACCGGTCGCGCCTGGTGAATTCTGTGGTGGAGATGATTTTCATCCCCGACACTGCCACCGAGGTGAAGAGGAACGAGGTCATTCCTCCCAACACCGCGCTTGGAATGGCCACGATGGCGGCTGCAAATTTGGCAAACACTCCCATGATAATCATGAAGAATGCGCACCAGTATCCAACCTTACGGTTGGCGCACTTAGTCACCGATATCACACCGTTGTTTTGTGCAAATGTCGACATTGGCGTCACGGTCATGAGTCCCGAGAGAAGCCCGTTGAATCCGTCGGCAAGGATACCTCCTTGAACTCTGGACTGGTACAACTCACCTTCAACCTCCAACCGCGACACATCGGACGTGGCCGTGATGTCTCCGATGGCCTCCATCATCAACACAATGTAAACGGCCAAAAACGGTAGCACCACGGGGCCGTACACTTGCAACTTGAACGTGTGCACCCACATAAACGTCACCGCGGGCGCCACGTTGATCCCGGAGGGTGAAAAGTATCCGCATGCCGCCGCCACAATACACCCAACGAGCAACCCGATGATCACGGCACACGACTTCATGATGGGCGATCCGAACCGCTCAGCAAGGATAATGCTCACGTACACCAAGAACCCCAACCCTACAAACTGCGCAGACCCCCAGGGCAATATGTGAGCGTTACCACACGCAGTCTCACCCACACAACCGGAACCACCGACCCAGTCCTGGAATCCGGATTCAACTAATGAAACACCAATAAGAAGAACCACTGGGCCTGTGACAATTGGCGGGAACACTTTTTGAAGAGTCTTTGCAGGCATAAATGAGAGTAAGATTTCCAAAAGCGAACAAACAATGCCACTGGCCAAAATGTGGCCATACCCATCGGGACACGGCTGTTGTACGCCATTGATCACAGCACAAGTGCCGGTGGTGTACATCTGAGGAATGGCCTTGGTGACAATGGTGATAGTGGCAAACGAAGTCCCCACCACAGAAAGTAAACCGGTCCCAATATAGTAGGGAGTGCCCCAGATGTGGAAACGGGTGATCTGAATGCACGACAAGATACCAGAAACAATAAGCGATGACGAAACCAAGTACTGCTGCACTTCAACATCCAAATTGGCAGTGGCAGCAATGATGATGGGCGGAGTAACAACACCAGCAAGCATGGCAAGCGAGTGCTGGAACCCCAAAATCATACCCAAAAGTATGGGCATTTCCGAATGAAGACCGAAAAATGGCTGTGTCTTTGGAGGACCCTTCTTGAAGGGCAAATCCGGAAGGAAAAGATACGCATAGTCATAATCCCCAACAAGACCCTCCCTCGTGGTCCACTTGCGCAACGTGCGCTTGCCGAAAGCAGCCAAAGCAGTAGTTTGCACCATTTGTATGGGCCTGGTACCACTTGTGTATATGTTTGCTCTTCGTGCCGCGAATGCAGGACAGAGGAGAACGGAACTGATGAATCAGAAGCGAATCGAAGAACTGGTCTCGAGAAACTAGTCAAAAAGCCAAGCCAGCCTTACAGTCGATACTCAAAACAACAGCTACTACACAGTAATCAACAGTTGCGAAAAGGCGTCTCAGCGTTTGAAGCGTCTATGTGGAGAAACGGAATCGCTTAGTAGGTAGGCGAGCAAACGGAACTTTATACAAAAACCGGTGACGCACGTCGCTATCTGAGTGTGCGTGCAGCTATTCGATTTGAGCAGCGCTCTTATCTTTGAATGCACATTGCAGCAGAATTTTTCGGCGGCCCCGTGAAAACTGAAAAGTATCTGGGCTTCAGATAACGTTTCTATGGCTGATAACGGGCTTCTACGAGCTCAATTGCAGTCTCCTACTGTGCCCCCGAACAGCCAGTGTATCTCGGTGTGAGACCATATTGTGGGTGCTTGCTTTGTACTGCTACTCTGCTAGTCAACTGCTTTGCTCCTGTTGCTGCTTTTTGCTGCTGTTTGCTGCTCTCCGCTACAGACTGGGGGTTTGTTTTTTTTTTATTTTTCTTTTCCCGCTGATTTTGTTCTTTCTTCTGTTCTTTTCTTGTTCCTATTTATTTTTTCTTAGTGTGCCTACAAAATAGGGAGGGACTGATCATGCTCTAGTCAGTACTATTCATCTCCAGTGACTGCTACCCCACGCTAACTGTGTCCCGCCCTTCACCAATAAAGTTAACAGATAATGGAGTACCTATATTACAAAAACTTAAAAAGATTAAGTAAAATGATAATATTGGCATATATGTTATTAAACCTTGATAATAATATATAAGACGATTA
>PPIY02000061.1:0-38224 GCA_003707405.2 Dujonia schatavii | reverse complement strand
ACTGTAGGCACCTCTGTATCGCACACAAGAGGCTGAAGGAAGTCATTCAAGTGCTACTTTCACCGTAACCACCGGTGCGGCTTAATGGCTGTAAAATATGAAAAAAGTGCTGCAGCGCGCACCCACACACCGAGCGCTAGCCGCGTCACACCCCTGCACCACGAGCGACCCTCCCACAGTGAGCCACCCTTCAACAGAGATTCTCCACGGAAGCGCCACTGCCACTCGCATAAGTACTCCGCCCTAGCTCCCTGGTGCCTCCGGCGGCACTCCCGCGGGGCAACTCCGTTCAGGGTGGCTCCCTTCGGGAGAACAGCTCCACGCAGTGGTCTCCACGAAGTGGCCAGAGCGGAGCGGGAGCGCATGCCCCCGGCAGGGGTTCATTGGCTCGCTGGTGCCTCCGGCGGCGCTCCCGCGGGGCAACTCCGTTGGGGAGCCTCCCTTCGGGAGAACAGCTCCACGCAGTGGTCTCCACGAAGTGGCCCGAGCGGAGCGGGTGCGCGTGCTCCCGGTAGGGCAACCAGTCTGTGTAGGAGGTTAGCTCCGGATCCCTCTCTGTGTCTCCCTGCGGCTGGGTGGTAGCTGCCTGTGCCTCTTTCGTGCATCGTTATGGCGGGAGCACGTTATTCCCGCTTCTGTATTACTCGAGAGCATGTTATTCCCGCTCCTGTATTACTCGAGAGCATGTTATTCCCGCTCCTGTGTTACTCAGCTCCTGTCAAAGCGAGAGCCAGTTGCACCCATCGCACAAGCCTCTTACAACTCGATCACTAAATCCGGCAGAGACGGCCGGCCGGGTGCAGTTCGGTATAAGTACCACTGCTTCTACCGCGGAATGGCTGTTTCTACCGTGGAGTGGCTGTGTCTTCCGTGGTGCGGCCTCGTATCGTGCGATGTACCTGCGTTTATTCGCTCAGCTCCTGCCAAATTGAGATATGGCCGCTCCTAAAAAGATACGCCTGCTTACAAATATGGTTGCAATTACCATCAACGACATCCGGGCGGGATGCAATTCGGCACGCGTGCGGATGCTTCAGTGGTGTTTGACGTCGGATATACCCCCAGTGACATGAAGCTAAGTGCTGGCATTGAATGGTTCCACGTACGTGGAGGTGGTCTATAAAAGAAGCCACCTTCTCGCAATACCCCGAGCTCTAGGCTTTGTATAAGTACAAATTTGTATCAAAAGAATAAAGCTACACATTGAAGAATGACTACATCTGTTTTTGTTTCCGGAGCCACTGGGTTCATTGCCCAACACATTGTCAAGCAATTGATTGAAAAGGGCTACAAGGTTGTTGGGTCCGTCAGAAGCGCGGCCAAGGGAGATCAGTTGAAGAGAAATGTTGCTTCTGACAACTTTTCTTACGAAGTTGTCGAAGACTTGAAGGCTCCAGGGGCTTTCGATAAGGCGTTGCAAAAGCATCCGGAGGTCACTGCATTCCTCCACACTGCGTCACCCGCAACAGTGGAAGCGGAGGACTTTGTTCTGGAAGTCATTGAGCCAGCGGTCAACGGCACAAAGAACGCACTTGCAGCCATCAAGGCATTTGCCCCTCAAATCAAGCAAGTTGTAATAACTTCATCGCTTGCCGCACAAGTTGGGGGCTTTGACTGGTCGAAGGAAATCGACGAAACTTCGTGGAACCAAATCACGTACGAGGAGGCTCTTAAAAACGGGTTTGATGCGTACTGTGGAGCCAAGACGTTTGCCGAAAGAGCCGCATGGGACTTTGTGGAGAAGGAAAAACCAAACTTCAATTTAACCACAGTGTTGCCAGTGTTGGTGATTGGTCCGCAGGGGTTCGACGAGTACGCCAAAGGCGGTTTGAACGCATCCAATCGTATGATCAGCGATTTGTTGAACTTGAAAGAGGGCGATGACTTACCGCCATGGGTCACATCAAGCGTGTATGTTGGCGACGTTGCCGCAGCGCACATCTTGGCGATTGAGAAGCCCGGAGTTCCAGGACACAGGTTGAGCTTGTCGGACGAGCCGGTCGACGCCCAAGCCGTATTGAATGTGCTCAACGAAAACTTTCCCGAATTGAGAGGAAAAATCGTCAAAGGTGATCCAACAAAGAAGCTTCACCAAAGCCACGTCAACGACAAGAAGACCAGAGAGCTCTTGGGCATCAAGTACACCAGCATGAAGGACGCAGTGGTGGAGACTATTTCTCAATACCTCGCGCAAAACAAGTTGTTTTAATATACACATGTTGTAAACACACACATTGTAGAGATGGCACTGTAGGCACCTCTGTATCGCACACAAGAGGCTGAAGGAAGTCATTCAAGTGCTACTTTCACCGTAACCACCGGTGCGGCTTAATGGCTGTAAAATATGAAAAAAGTGCTGCAGCGCGCAGCTGTGTCCAGAAAACATTTATTATTACATCCTTCTGTAATCTTATATATACGAAACAATCCCAGAACCGTAACCGTCACCCAATGCGGAGTACAAGGCGCAGCGGTGCTGCTGTCTTATTATAAATAGTAGTCGCCGATCAACCCCACGGACGCGAGTGCGAATCCTGCTGCGGTGATGGCTCCTCCCAAGTAGTATCCGAGCTGCACGTGCTCCAATTCGCTGGTGAACTCCTTCTTGTGGAGTGCGTTGTCCACCTCCTCTTCGATCGAGAGGGCCTGTTGCAATCCGTCCACTGTGGTCACCACCGGCGATCCGGTGTCCAGCGGCGTCGATGTGTTCGATTCGCCCTCGTCGTCGTCCAGCACGTGAATGTACGACTTGCCGAGCAGGTCGTCGTCCGACACTTCGCTGGCGCTGGCGCTCGCCGCTGCTGCTGTGGCGGCGGGTTCTACGGGCTCTGCGGGCTCTGCGGGCGCCGCCAGTGCGGCCTTGGCCCTGGCGGCCTTTGAGCGCTTGGCACGCTCCACCAAACGCGTCTCGTATACATGCGCCTTGTAGTAGGCGGAGACGAGGGCAAGCGGGGCGCCCAAGGCGGCGTATATCAAGTACGGGTGCTTAGCCTGGGGCGGCGACAGCGCGTAGGCCAAGGTCAACAAGCCGGTGGCCAACGAGCCCAAGACCGCGGACGACAACCTGGTGGCAGAAAGGACGGCAAGCGCACGGTCAATCAAGTTGGGCTGCAGAAGACAGTTGACGTGGAGCGACAACTCGCTGATGAGGGCAGGGATCTCCCTGAGCGCCAGATACGAAAGGGAGGCGCTCAACAAGCCGAGCGACGAAACGCCCACAAGTTTCACAGTGGCAATGCAGCTCATGGATGGAATGCAATACTAGCTAAGAGCGTAAGGACTGGCACAGAAAGAGTAGCAACGGAGCCAGAAACAAATAAGGACTGGAATGCGTACAGAAGACACACTTAAGGAGAGCACAGGAGAGTCGGCGCGCTGCTTTTCGCTGGCGGAAGATTGCTGTTGATTTTGTGACCCGAGAGCGGCAAAACTCAATTAGTGACTAGCTGCTAATACAAAACCACCCAAAAAATGACTGGCAGCGATGGCAAATTGCGATAAGAGGCGAGTGTGGGCGGCGAAACGGCGGGGAGGGCGTGCAGGGGCCAGGGAGAACGTCACTAGCGATCTGGCGGGGCCGGGGCTGCTATTTCTCGCGCAGCGCACGTCCTAATAGACACACATGCAGGACCACGGCTGCAAATCCGTGCGGCCGGACCCACCGACCGCAGGGCGTGCTAGCCTGCTGGGGCAGCCACGCAGTCCACCTCGTGGAGGCTACCGCGTGGAGCAGTCCTCCCACCCCAGTGGAGTTGCCCTGCGGGAGCGCCGCCGGCGGCATACGCCCACCTGGATGTCTCTGGCTGGGGCACGCGGTCCGCTCCGCTCGGGCCACTTCGTGGAGACCACTGCGTGGGGCTGTCCTCCCGGAGGGAGCCACCTCAACGGAGTTGCCCCGCGGGAGCGCCGCCGGAGGCATACGCCCACCCGTGTATCTCTGGCTGGCCGAAGGGGAGGCCCTGAGTGCGGCACGCGGTCCGCTCCGCTCGGGCCACTTCGTGGAGACCACTGCGTGGAGCTGTCCTCCCGGAGGGAGCCACCTCAACGGAGTTGCCCCGCGGGAGCGCCGCCGGAGGCATGCGCCTACTTCTTAACCCCTTGACCTGGCAGAAACACGTCCACGGGCACGCCTTGGTGGCCGTTGTGTGGAGCCAGGTAACCCGGGCTGCTGCGAACGCCGGCTCGGTTGCGTACAAGGCACAGTTCAGACTGGAAGCTGGGCGCCCTTTTCTCGTAGCTGTTCATTTCTATATATGCGATTGTAGCGGGCTGTCGGGGCAAGCGGTCCGCTCCGCTCGGGCCACTTCGTGGAGACCACTGCGTGGAGCTGTTCTCCCGAAGGGAGCCTACCCAACGGAGTTGCCCCGCGGGAGCGCCGCCGGAGGCAACAGCGTGCTACTGAGGTACTTGTGGCCCTGCCGGGGGCACGCACGTCCGCTCCGCTCGGGCCACTTCGTGGAGACCACTGCGTGGAGCTGTTCTCCCGAAGGGAGGCTCCCCAACGGAGTTGCCCCGCGGGAGCGCCGCCGGAGGCATTGCAGACCTAACTCCCCTGGCCAGACTGGCTGCCCCGCTGGGGGCGCAGGCGGGCGTGCGATCCCTGCGTAGCGGCTACAGGACTCAGGTTGTGAGCCAGTCGGGGATGGCGTCTGGGTTTATGTCGACCAAGCTCAAGTCGAAGCTTTCTATGAGCAACTCGACGAGGATGCGGCCGCCGCGGGCGCCTGTGAACCGGCGGTACTCCTCACTGACACTGGCCAAGTTCCACCCTTGGAGGCGGCGCAAGCAGCCGATGACGGTGCCGGTTCTGTGGCGGCCCATGCCGCAGCACACCAAGAGCGGGTAGTTGTCGCGGTTGCAGATGAGCTCGAGCGCCTTTTTGATGGTGCCCTCGGTGAGAGCGTCCCACGGGTTCACGCTCTGGTAGTTGTAGTCGTTGAGCATGCCCACAAACTCGATGTCGATGTTGTTCGACAGGCAGTAGTCGAGGAAGTCCTCCTGCGGCTCCTCGCTCGCCAACCAGAGGATCGTCTTGAGGTTGAGCTCCTGGAGAAACGACTGGTTGATGATCGACGGCTGCCCCGACCGGTAGAGGTGCTTCTCCACCGGGCAGAAGTTGAGCGGCGGGATGATTCGAAGCGTGGGCGGCTGCGAGATGCGCCGGAGCGTGCCGCTTCCCTCGCTGGCGGCGGGCGTGCCGGTGCTGGCGTCGGTGGCCGGGCCTACGGCCGGCTGGCTGGGCGCGTGCGAGACGGACATGGCCTGGACTGGGTGTGGCCTGTGGGAACGCGCGCGAGTGTGGTCTTGTGTCCGTGCGGCCGCAGTGCCAGCAGTCCACGGCGCCTGCTGTCTCTCTTAGCTTGCGAGCCACCACGAAGCTCGCTCGCGGGCGCACCGCAGAGTGCAGGAGGCCGCGGGCTTGCGGTGTTTTTCGCGCCCTCGCTAGCGTCCTTTGGCTGCGTGCCTCCGGCGGCGCTCCCGCGGGGCAACTCCGTTGGGGGGCCTCCCTTCGGGAGAGCAGCTCCACGCAGTGGTCTCCACGAAGTGGCCCGAGCGGAGCGGTCGCACAGAGGAAAGCACCTTCGCTGAGGCGGGCTTCTGGGCGGTCAGGCCCCAGTGTTGCGGGCGAGCGAGGTTTTGCAGCCAGTGCGCGCTCCTGTACGCACCGCGCGACACGTAGAGAAATTTCAGCAGCAGGCGCCAGTGGTCGGCCGGCGGTTGCTCTTCCCTACACACGCCCAGGTCCCTACAGCAGCGTGCGCTCCATCATGGTTAGAAAAGACGCCAAGAAGCCTCCTGTCGTGTCCGCTGCGTCGTTGTCGCGCGGCTCGCTCGCACAGCCCTTCCACGATCTCGCCAGCGCGCTCTCCACCACCGTCTCGGGGTACGCCCGCGGGTTGTCGCCCCGGCTCAAGTTGATCGACACATTTTTGGTGTTTTTGGTGTTGCTTGGCGTGTTGCAGTTTGTGTACGTGCTCCTCGTTGGCAATTTCCCGTTCAATGCGTTCTTGGGCGGCTTCAGTCTGTGCGTTGGCCAGTTTGTGTTGACGGTGAGCTTGCGCTTGCAGTACGTGAACCAGACCCGTGCGGCCACCGTGGCCGCGGCCAAACTCGACGCCGCAGACGCCGACGCTGACAGCGCTGACGTGGCCGCGGCAACAGCGGGCGCCAAGGCGTCCATCTTCGAGCGAATCTCCCCCGAAAGAGCCTTGGGCGACTACGTGTTTGCGAGCTTGATCTTGCACTTCACCGTCTGGCACTTCATCAACTAGGCCGCTCGCGGCCCGTACATACGTATATACAAATACACCTCTATCCGACCACGTCTTTCTACTCCCGAAGGGAGGCCCCTCGACGGAGTCGCCCCGCGGGAGCGCCGCCGGAGGCACAGCAATTGCAGTTCAGTGCTGATGGCCCTGCCGGGGGCACGCGCACCCGCTCCGCTCGGGCCACTTCGTGGAGACCACTGCGTGGGGCTGTTCTCCCGAAGGGAGGCCCCTCAACGGAGTTGCCCCGCGGGAGCGCCGCCGGAGGCACCAGCGAGCCATTGGACTTCTAGTGGCCCTGCCGGGGGCACGCGCATCCGCTCCGCTCGGGCCACTTCGTGGAGACCACTGCGTGGAGCTGTTCTCCCGAAGGGAGGCTCCCCAACGGAGTTGCCCCGCGGGAGCGCCGCCGGAGGCATGGAGCCAACAGCGGCTGAGATGGCCCTGCCGCGGGCATGCGGGGGCCACTGCATGGGGAGGCTGTGGGCGATTGCTTTTATTCCGTAGTACACGCTATAAAAATTACATAGGCGGCGGCACGGCACGGCCGTGCGCGGGCCTGGGAGGAGGTCAGATTGGCGTGCACCGGTTGCGTGGGGTCTCTTTTCAGTGGTTTTGGGCTGGTGTTTAAACAATCACGCAGCAGCCGGATTTTTCTTTGTCTGCGCCAGCGCTTGTCTTTGCCGCTGGTCTTTTTGATGCTCCGGCGGCGCCCAGGTTCAGGGTGGTTGTTCCTGGTGCGGTTGCCGTTTGCTTTGCGGCGGCGTTTTTGGTTTCGTCGTCGTGTGTGTCGCCTCTCGGGTCTGCGGCGGCCGCGTTTGTTGGCGCGTATCCTGTGTTTGCGGCCGTGCCGTTGGCGGTGTTGTTGGCGCCTGTGGCGCCTGCCGCTGCGCCGTTGGGTCCAGCGCTCGCGTGTGCGCCTGCTGGGCCTGTGGTGGCGTCCGCGCCTCCAGGTGCGGCCAGGGCGCCTGCAACGCCGGCGGCACCAGCGGCTGCGTCGGTCGCGGGACCGGCACCCAGATCGGGCTTGTCAGCGTCTCTGATGCCTCTGACCAAGCCGAAGAAGGCCTCTTCAACGTTGATTCTCTGCTTGGCGGAGGTCTCCAAGAAGGGCGCGTGGAAGGCCTTGGCCAAGGCGGCGCCCTCGTCGTAGCTCACCTGTCTCTCGGTCTCCAAGTCGCACTTGTTTCCGACAACTACAACCGGCACAAACTCGGAGTCCTTGACACGCTGGATCTGCTCGTAAAACGACTGCAACTCCTCCAACGAGTTTCTTGAGTTGATCGAGTACACCAAGAGGAACCCTTCGCCGGTTCTCATGTACTGTTCTCTCATGGCGGAGTACTCCTCCTGGCCCGCGGTGTCCAAAACGTCCAAGAGCACCTGCTCGTTGTCGATGGTACACGGCTTGCGGTACGAGTCTTCGATGGTTGGGTCGTACTCGTCAACAAAGTGTGATTGAACGAGCTGGATGGTGAGCGCGGATTTACCGACGCCACCTCCGCCGACAACGACCAATTTATATTCTTGCATCATATGGCTGTGGTGTGGTGTACGAGTGTGCAATTGAGTGGATTGCGGGGGTGGGGGGAAAGGGATAGGCTCACTGTTTAACGGTGTAACGTTTTGACGGTCTAACGGTCTGTCTCGGCAGTCCGGTGTGCGCAGTCGTGGGCTGATAGCGAGTGGAAAACTAGGGCTAGCGCGCTAACGGGTAATGGCAGGCCAACGGGGATGTTAGCGAGCAAGTGCTAGGGAGGTGGGGGGGAAGAGGGTGCAGTGGACACACGCAGGGAATTGAGCGGAAAAACGGAAAGAAACACACAAGTACCGCTGGAAAGAAACGATGGCTCGCGCTAATAGAAGTACAGAGACTGTGCGTGGCGCGGGGGTGGGGGGGATGAGCGCTGGCTGGTCCAGTTAATAAATACGTGGTGGAAATTTTTCAAAAATCCCAGACGCAGTGCCAGCGGCAGCGCCCAGAGTTTAAGTACTCGCTGCAGCACGCACCGCACACAGAGCGCGCGCGTAAAGGAAAGGGGCAGTGGGCGCGAGCGCCTTCCAGCGCCTGGCTGGGGCACAGGGCGTGAGTGCAGGTGCTTGTTCTTGCACAGCAATGGAAAATTGGCGGCAGGCTGTGAAAAATAAAAAAAAAAAAAAAAAAAAAAAAAAAAAAAATCTAAATTTGAAAGTGAAAATTGCTGCGGCTGGTGTCCGCTAGAGAGCGGCTGCTGGGAGCTCGTTGTGTTCCAGCGTGGAGGGTGTGGGATGTGGAAGTGTGTGCGTGTGTGCTGCGCACGGGAACAGATAGCGGCACGTGTGTGTCGGGGGAGAACGGGGCGGCACACAGGAAAACATCCCGCGAGCAGCGGGCATAAACCACAAGCCACCGTGTGGTAATTGCAGCCATCGTCTTGTGGCGGTGTGTACGGGAAAGAAGTCGTAAGATGCGCTCGGGTGGGAAAGTGCGTCTGGAAGTTGCAGGAGCTAAAAAAAAAAAAATTGGGTGGGGGTGCGGCAGCAGTGCCGGCTGCGAATGTGGGGCTCGCGAGCTAGCCCAGCTTCGGCGCTGCGAGAGGGGGCTGATTGCTCGGGAGAGGGAGGTGGGAGCAAGGAGGCGCGGGTCACCAAGGGAGAGCATGGACAGCTAAGGAAAGCATGGACAGCTAAGGAAAGCATGACAAGCCATGCGGGCGAAGCGCCGGCGTGCGCGAACAATAGCGTAGTGGCAGAGAACTCCGCCAGCTGCGCGCCCCCGCCGGGATTTGACCCCTCCTCGTAGTGAGTGAGCATTACGAGACGGCAGTGTGCTCGACTGCAGACGAGGAACACATCTGTGCCGTGTTCTGGTGCCGTCGTCTTGTCAGCCTACTGTCCTGTCCAGCTACTGTCCTGCTGTGCTGTCCGCTTTTCTGCCCACCAACTGTCCTTCTTGCCTATTATCCCCTCCACTAACCTCCTCTCCCCTCCTCCACTTCTTCTCCAGTATCCTTCTGTCCACTGCCTTCCACCCGCCCCGCCCGAACCAGATTGCTTGAATTTCGACTGATGTGCACCACCAAACCTTATCGGCACTACACCAACCACCCAATCAGATAAGCACTAGCACTCCCAGTCCACTCCCTGTTCTCAGGCTCTCACGTGCCAATTTACATTCTGCCCGCATCTCGCGCTAAAACATTTATCCACCAGTCCACTGTAGGCAGGCGACCGCTCGTGGGGTCCCCCACCGCCAACGATCCGCTAAACGTTTGCGCGCAACTGGGACGCTGCCGGCCAGTAAAATGCAGCACTTTCGCAACCTTCGCTGCCGAGCATCTTCGCATAGACGCGCGCATTGTGCAGGTCGCTTGGCCCGCAGGCTGCGGTCGTCCGTGCGAGAACCGCGGGTAGGGACGAGGGCAAAGTGAAGCGGTAAGCGTAGACACCATGAAGCGCCAGCGAGCAAAGACATGGACAGGCGCTGTCAACGAGCACCGCCAGCTGAGCAGGCGGCAGGGCGCAGGGGACAAGCTGACGGCGACACAAGGTAGGGGGCATTACGTAGAGCTGCGTACATGAAAATATTCGCCCAGCCGCCAGAAAGGGAAATAAATCCTTCCCTTGTCCGTGGTCGCAGTTACGCTACAGGCGACACCCACCCACGCCAGGCCGAGGCGCAAGTGCATCCTGATGTGTTCGCAGGCAGCTTCGGTGGAGGGAACGCTCGCTGCAATTGGCGCCGCCCGTACTGGTTGCCACGGTACCGTGGACGGCGGCTTTGCTGGGGCTCCTCGAGGGCACCGCATTGTGTGCAGCGAAGGCCGGAGTTGCCCCGCCGGAGAACATCGGAGGATCCTGCGTCGCATCCTGCGGTGCCGGGGTAACACGGGATGCTCCTGCTGTGTCTGCGAGGTGCCCCAAAGACACTCAGCTACCCTGCGGCGTCAGGCCCGACACCGAGAAGGCCCTGCGGGGGGGCAGCACGTCCGCTCCGCTCGGGCCACTTCGTGGAGACCACTGAGTGGAGCCGTTCTCCCGAAGGGAGCCACCCTCAACGGAGTTGCCCCGCGGGAGCGCCGCCGGAGGCCTCGACGCTGCCTACGGAGCCGGAAGAACACGGGACGCACTGGAGGACATCGGTAGGCCCCTGCGTACGGCTGCTCTGCAAAAGAGGCAGCTCAACGGACAAGACCGGCGGTGCTGCGTCGCGGCTCTCACGCAGCTGCCGTATGGCCCACTGTACGCTCCGCTCCCTGTGTGCCCTCTGGACGCCTGGCACGATCCACCGGCGCTGGCGACGGCCGCATCGCCGTTCCTCTTGCTCTACACGCACTCTCGTACACTGTACATTTCTAAACACTCGCTGTTTGCAGCCACGCGACATGCAGGCAGTGGCCGTCGCAGTGCCTCCGGCGGCGCTCCCGCGGGGCAACTCCGTTGGGGAGCCTCCCTTCGGGAGAACAGCTCCACGCAGTGTTCTCCACGAAGTGGCCCGAGCGGAGCGGACGCGCTGCCCCCGGCAGGGCCCACTGGACGCAATCGGCCTGCTGTGCCTCCGGCGGCGCTCCCGCGGGGCAACTCCGTTGAGGGTGGCTCCCTTCGGGAGAACAGCTCCACGCAGTGGTCTCCACGAAGTGGCCCGAGCGGAGCGGACGCGCTGCCCCCGCCCACTGGACTGCAATCGGCCTGCTGTGCCTCCGGCGGCGCTCCCGCGCTATACCCGCTTTGTCTTTTTCATCTTCACCACGCAGTCGTCGCAGTACCACTTACCCTTAGGCGGGTTTTTGAAGCCGATACACGGCAAGTGGAACCATTCTCTTTTGCAGTCGTCGCCGTCGCACCCCACCATTTCGCCGAACGACACTTGGTTGCAGTAGCAGTATGTGGGTTCGTTGTTTCCCGAGTTGCTGTTTGCGGTGTTGCCGCCTGCGGTGGTGATTTCCACGTTGACGAACACGTCCTCTTTCTTTGGCTTGTTTCTCTTTTTCGGTCCTCCGAATCCTCCCGCCTGTCCTCCGGATCCGGACCCTGTCCCGTTGCCTGCTCCTGCTCCTCCGTTCCCTCCGGATCCAGATTGGTTTCCTGGGGTGTTTGGTCTGGACGGTCCGTCGCTCACGTCCTTTCTCTGTCTCTTCTTCCCTGTTCCTGTGCCGGATACTCCCCCGGGGCCGCTGGCCCCGCCGCCTACATTGTGGCTACCGGTACCCGCGCCGCCGCTGTTGCCACTGCCCGACCCACTGCCTCCGTTTTTGTTTCCGGGACCGGACGCGCCGTTGCCCACCGCTGGCGTCGGCTCTTTGGCGCCCTTGCCCTTTTTCTTGGCTCCGGCTGTGATCGAAAGACCGCCACCAATACCCGTGTGGCCGGTGGAATTGGACCCGGACAACGCATCCTCGTCGGCAGTGTCGTCCTTGTTTGCCTTTTTCGCTGCAAGTGCCTCCCTACGGCTCTCGGAACGCGCGCTCTGAGCAGACCGGTTGGGATTGTGCAAATCGTTGGGGCTGTGCGAGTCCATAATCATGGCCGGGTGGTTCAACGGGCCAATCCGAATGAACTCGGGGATCTCGTTGTTGTTGATGACGAGCTTGTAGTCGTTGTTGATGCGATACATGTGCTTGTGGAGGAGGTCCGCGGCCACCGACGCCACGTGCATCTTCTCCTCGAGGCACGGAATCACCTCGAGAATCTTATCTTTTATGTGTGCGAGTCGCCGGGTGCCCATACTAGCGCCAGCACCAGTATTGGCGGCGGCTGCTACTGGCGACACCCCGGGTGCCCCGCTGCTTCCTGCTGCTGCTGTAGTAGTAGTTTTGGTGGAGATTTCGGAGGCGCTTTCTGGTGCTGCTGCGGCCTCTGCCGATTCGTTGGCGGCGGCTGGCGCGTGTGAGTCTGGGGCGGCGGCGGCGGTTTCTGAAGCCTGGGACGCTGCCACTTCCACGGCAGGAGCTTGAGCGTCCTCATGGAGACTGTCGATGTACTTGCCAATCAAGTGGTTGATCTGAGGGACGGTATTTATACACTTGGCATCGATCTCCTTCAAAAGCGTGAAGTACTTGATGAGGTCCATCGGAAGCGCCTCAAACGCGTCGGAAATGTCGTTGAGACCGGGCAAAAGCTCGTTGGCGTTGGTGATGTTCTTCGCCTTCTGCTTGTAGAGATTGAACTGCTGGAGCCGGCTGCCGCCGCCGTTCGCACGTGCTCTGTTTATCAAGCGCTGCGACTTCTGGCGCGAGCGCAACTCTGGAGACGTCATGCTGCGGTGTGTTTCGGAACGTGCTGCTAAACCGCTGGCCGCGTGTCTTCCGCAACCCGCATTTGACGGAGCCGCTTCGTTTGGGGGTGGTTTGGATTCGCAATGTGCAGGAGAGATGACGGCTACATGCAGGCCGGTGGCTGCAATCCGGCGGCGCCATAAAGGGGAGAGCGGCCACTGCTAGCGGTCTCGTGTGCCTCCGGCGGCGCTCCCGCGGGGCAACTCCGTTGGGGAGCCTCCCTTCGGGAGAACAGCTCCACGCAGTGGTCTCCACGAAGTGGCCCGAGCGGAGCCGACGCACTGCCCCCGGCAGGGTCATCAGTACCTACTGGTACCGGCCTCGTGTGCCTCCGGCGGCGCTCCCGCGGGGCAACTTCGTTGAGGTGGCTCCCTTCGGGAGAACAGCTCCACGCAGTGGTCTCCACGAAGTGGCCCGAGCGGAGCGGAAATGATGGTTCTGTCTTATTACTTAGAGTATATTTCTGGTGTAGTATACAAATGGCTGCGAAAATTATCTGCAACCGTCTCCGCGCACGTGTCGTGTGTCTGCAGCAACGCTCTTAATGGCAACTTTGTTGACGAACCTCACTTTGGGAGATTTGTAGCGTGCCCTGCTAGCGACTGTCAGGCTGCCAAGCCAGGGCGGCTATTTGGGCAACCGTGAATCGCAGCCTGGGCGCCTGCATGGCAGAACAGGGGAACGGTCAAAACGGGAGAAGGTGCACCGAGACGCAGTGAAATTTGCACCGTGGCAACTTACAGAAGGATAGAGCAACGGCTACGGCTGGGACCACGGCTGGGGTGCCGCTGATGAGACAGCGTTGAGACAGTGTTACTGGCTGGCGGCTCGGCTTCGGCTTTGCAGCCATCGACGGCAGCAATGGCGTGTGCGCTCGTATGCAGGCGGTTTCACGGCAGCGCCATATCACGTGGAGATTGCCAAAGCTGCGCCGCCAGAATCTGGCAGAACTGACAGGGCGTCTTGGCCGCCGTTTCGGGTCCACAGTTTGCGTCAGCGGGCGCATACCGTCGAATTGACTAAGAGCACGAATATATTGCGGCAGCAATGGCAACGTCGACGAATTGAGTTAGTTTTTCTTTGCACCAATTAGTTGCGGCGTCAGAGTATAAAGCACAGAATTTTCCAGCGGCGCTCTCTAGCTCCGACGCAGCCACCAGTGCTAGGATCCACAGTCCGACACCACACGCTACGTTCCCAATCCACGTTCCTATCCCCAGCGTCTTCGTCGCACGTGCACTCATTCACGCTCATTAGCACGTACACTCCTACTCAAGGCTGCCCGCATCGTCAGCCTTTCTCCGTCTGCTCCTCGGCGCTGCTCTTACAAAGCAGCATCTGGCATACTACAAAAACCGACAAGCCAACGCGCAAATCGGGCATTCGCAACTCGCGTACTCGTCTACAAGTCAGCAGCACTACTAGCCAGCTCTCTTTACAGTCACAGCCCACCACCGGCGATTGAAAGCACAGCTGGCACTCGTATTCCACCGGCTTTAGGCATCGCGACCACTGCTTATTTTCGCAGCTTTTAGGCCGCGTTGCGCGCTACAGCACGGCTCAAAAACACGCTAGTCCCCCCAAACTGTGGCGTCCCGTATTCCTACAAATACCACCCGCTCGCTCGTTCTGCGGGCTATTTACGCTCTGCGTTCCTTTCAAGTTATTTCATCCACAAGAGCAACCCCACTTGTCGGTCTCTTGTAGCTGCGCCTTGCTGCTACCTCCCCACACCTTCTCTCTTGCGATCTCATCCCCTTGAGCTCGCTTCGCAGCTAAAGTAAAAAAAAAAAAAATCACTAGCGTGGTTCCCTCGCCCCCAGCCAGCGACCCGCAGCGCGCCACGGCACCCCCTCACTCTCCTGGACGCACCGAACTTCTACATAACTTAAAGATGAGCTACCAGGTGTATTCGCCCAGTGCTCTGGCGAGCATACACCAGGCTGCTGGCTCGCAACGGCTGCTGGGCGCCACGCAGTCGCAGTCGCAGTCGCAGCCGCAATCGCAGACGCAGCAGCAGCAGCAGCACTCGCAAGCACAGTCGCAGCAGCACCACCATTTGCAAAACCACCCCCTAAATTCCCACTTGCACAGCACGCCGCATTCAACGTTGACACACACAGTGTCTCTGCCGAACATACTTGGCGGTGCCGCTGGTTCTGGCGGTGGGGCTGGCAGCGCAGTTGCACATTCCCCCGCCACAAACGGGTCGCTCCGCAAACGCACTCAGGACGACTTGTATTATTTATCACAAAGACTGGGAATTGAACAGAACGTGAGCTACACTAGAGGCTCCGGTTCGGGCTCCGGCTCCGGTTCGGGCTCTGGATCGGGTTTTGGTCTAGGTACAGGTGCCACTCCGCCAGCTACCGGGTCCACGCCCGGAGGCACTCCGAGCGCGTTGGTCGGGACTCCGGGCGGCATTGGCGGCTCTCCGGTGAGCGAGCCGCTTCTTGCTGCTCGGCCCGTCGCAAGACAGAGCAGTGTGGCTGGGACTGTAGCTGTAGCTGGAGCTGGCGCTGGCGCTGGCGCCGCCGTCGGAACCGGATCCGGCCCTTCCACATTCAGCAGCAGTGGGAACGGGCACCATAACCAGACACAGGGCCAGAGTCGCAGCCATAACCGAAAGGTGTCGCTCGGCAGCGAAAGCGACGAGGACGAACGGTTTCTTCGGCTTGCCAAAGAGGCGCTAGTGGCGACCGCTGGAGCCAAGGGCAATGGCACCGAGGACTTGATGGTTGACCCCACCATACAGGACTTGTTGCGGCGGCTCCAGTACGCCGCGTCGCCCCACGGTAACCCGATCAAGCGCTCCAAGAAGATACGAGCCAACGAAAACGGGCAGTTACAGATCCAGGGCTTCTACAAGAACTTCCCCAATTTGTCGAATAACATTTTCATGGAGTCCGAGGGCGCTGACATAGCAGGCACCAACGGTGGTGGCTCCAGTAGCAATGGCCACAGCAGCAGTACGCACATCGGTGGCGACGCTGGTGTGGGCAGCAGTGGCAGCAGCACTGTCATCGACAAGCTGGCGAACCACCCGCTGAACCCACGGAACGACGGCTGGAACTTCCTCATTGGCGCGCCCATGGTTTACAAAACGACCCAAGACGACGGCGGCGTTGCTGGGCTCAGTGTGGGCGGGCACCGCCGAAACGACGACGACGACGACGATGTGGCCACAGGCGGCAGGGCCGGCCCTGGAGCGAAAGAACCGGTTCTGGACGACGAGGACAAGAATAACGACGACTCGGAGGACGGACTGGGCAGCGAAACCCGCAAATTTGCATGTGCCAAGTGCCTCATGCTGTTCCGGCGACTGTCGGACTTGAAAAGACACGAAAAGCAGCATTTGACCATCCCGCCAAACATCTGCGAGTTGTGCGGCAAGGGCTTTGCGCGGAAAGACGCGCTCAAGCGCCACAGAGGCACCCTCACTTGTAAGCGAAACGCTGACAAAAGACTCTACACTGACAATTTGGGGTACTTGTGGCAGCAAACCGGCGGTCTGGGCCAGGCACTTTCGGCCCCTGCAGCCGCCACAAAGCCCCGTACGACAAGCTACCAGTCTGCCGATTTGAACGACTGGACGTGACGTACATAGAAATCGATATATGGCCCTTGTGGCGTCTATAGTTTCCCTTTTGTAGGTATTGCAATTGTGTCTTTTGATAGGTAGCACCGCTTGGTGCCTCCGGCGGCGCTCCCGCGGGGCGACTCCGTCGGGGTGTCTCCTGCGGAGGGCCAGATAGCGCTGCTGTGCGCGATGGCTGCAAAATGCAGCACTGCTGCATGAGCGCGACTCATGACTCGTAGTCGCACTGAAATTTGCACACGCACGCGAGCTTGTGCTGGCGCAGCTGGTTACGGAGACGGGAGCGGTCGCATAGATCGGCAGCTATTGGTACCTTAGCACGCTGTAGTGGGCACCTGGTGCGCACTTGGTGCGCTCGTGTAGTGCGTGTGGTGGCAGTGCGGGTGGTGGTAGTGCGTGTGGGTGGCCCCCAGGCCATTGCCCTTCCTTGTCTCCGTTCCAGCAGATGTCGCAGTCGGTGGAGCGACTCATCTCTCGCCCAGCAAGAACCTCCTGACAACACTCCGGCCCTGCTCTCTCCCGCTCCTCCACATCTCGCTGCTCCTTTCCTCCGAGCCTCGGCTCCTGCAGATTGCGAACGGCGGGAAAAGAAACGACCGCCATCGCTACCCGATTGTGTGCAGGTCATCTTGTCCCAGCGAGTGCCCGAGCACACGGCTGCCGTCCTCGATGGTGCCCGTACCGTGGGTCAATGGCACCCTATATGGTGTACCGTCATAGTCAGTGCTGATCTACAAACACAGTGCACAGAAGCAAAGCGAACGAACGGAGTAGAGCCATTGAATGCGCTGCTACTAACGGCCAAAGCGGCTTCGAACCGGCTGCGAATCTGTCGCGACATCAGCGACTGACTCCACCGGTACGCTCCAGCACGGACCGAAGCCACGTCCGTCAGGTTGTAGCTACAAGACCCCACTACTGTCCCCCACCACCCCCACTGCAAATTGCACCCAAACCCAGCCGCCGCCGTCCCTCAATTTTATCTCGGGGCCGTCACAGCCGCAGCTCGTTCGCAACAGCCTGCTTATCAGCCTCGGTCGAAAAATTCACCGCATGTGGACTCCCCGAATATAAAACCACCCACACTCGCACATCGCAACTTTTGCATCGCCTCCTTCTATGCTAAAGCACGTTATGTCCTCTCAATCCAGTACTGCTTCTCAGAGGTTACAGCATCTTGCTGCACTCATTTCTCCAAACCACACCGCTGCCCGCAGCTCAAGCTCGGGGGCTACTGCAGACCGCTTGATTGCCCCAGCCAAGCCGTACCGTATTGCTGTCATTGGCTCTGGTAACTGGGGGACCACAATTGCCAAGGTGTGCGCGGAAAACGTGGCGGCGCGGCCCCGTATCTTTGCCCACCACGTGAACATGTGGGTGTTTGAGGAGAAGATTGACGGGGTCAACTTGACCGAAATCATCAACACCCAGCATGAAAACGTCAAGTACTTGCCCGGAGTCAAACTCCCCACCAATCTTCGCGCCAAAGCCGATATTGGAGAGGCCGTCAAAGATGCGGACTTGCTTGTGTTCAATTTGCCGCACCAGTTCCTCCTGAAAATTTGTGCGCAGCTTAAGGGCAAATTGAAGCCCAGAGTGCGCGCCATTTCGTGTCTCAAGGGCCTTGAGGTTACCCCACAGGGGTGCAAGTTGTTGTCCACGTATATCACCGAGCAGTTGGGGATTGCATGCGGCGCGCTTTCAGGCGCGAACTTGGCGCCCGAGGTGGCCAGGGGCAAGTGGTCCGAGACCACTGTCGCGTACAAGGAGCCACACGACTTCCAGGGCCCTGGCCGCGATATCGACCGCCATGTGCTCAAGGCCGCTTTCCACCGGCCATATTTCCACGTGAATGTGGTTGAAGATGTGGCTGGGGTGTCGGTTGCAGGAGCGCTCAAAAACATCGTGGCCCTTGCAGTTGGGTTTGTGGAAGGATTGGGCTGGGGAGACAACGCCAAAGCGGCCATCATGAGAGTAGGACTCTTGGAGTCCATCAGGTTCTCCTCAGAGTTCTTCCCGGAATCACAAGAACTGACATTCACGGCAGAATCAGCAGGAGTGGCAGACTTGATCACAACGTGCGCAGGAGGAAGAAACGTAAAAGTGGGGAGATACATGGCAGAAACCGGCGAATCCGCGGAGGAAGCCGAGAAACAATTGTTGAACGGACAGTCGTCGCAGGGAATCATCACAGCAAAGGAGGTGCACGATTTATTGGACGCAGAGGGAAAGACAGACAAGTACCCGCTCTTCGAGGCCACATACCAAATCATCTACGGCTCTGAGTCGATCGAAAACTTGCCCAAATTGCTCGAGTAGTCCACACGTCCAGAACTTTTATTTAATGTATTATAGAGAATAGATAAGTCAATAAAGCGCCTGTCTCTGTAGCTAGCTGGAAAAGGCATGGGGCTCCTCTCCCGAAGGGAGGCTCCCCAACGGAGTTGCCCCGCGGGAGCGCCGCCGGAGGCACCAGCGAGTCATTGGACTGCTGATGGCCCTGCCGGGAGCACGCGCACCCGCTCCGCTCGGGCCACTTCGTGGAGACCACTGCGTGGAGCTGTTCTCCCGAAGGGAGGCTCCTCAACGGAGTTGCCACGCGGGAGCGCCACCGGAGGCACGCAACACGGCCCTTTAGGCTTCTGGATACCCCAACGTGAGGCTGAGTGCAGGCTGGAGCTGGCTACACCTTTTGACGTTTGTCGCCCTCCGGCCGGTCCGACTCTCCGTTCCGCTTTTTTGCCCTGTATTTCACCAAGAACTTTTCCATGTAGCTCTTGCTGAACTCGTTGATCTTCTTCACCTTGTGCTTGTCCAACTCTTTTGGTGGGTCCAGATTCTTTTTGATCTCCTTTTCTACGAGAGCGTGCACGATTTCTCGTGCGCATCGCTTGATGTTGTCGTGCCCTATTTCCAGCTCGAACTTTTTGATGAGATTCGGCACTGTCAGTGCAAAGAGATGTGTCCATGCGTTCGTAGCCTTGCTGCCGCTTTTACTGCTGCTGCTACTGTTACTACTGCTAGAACTGCTTTTGGTCTTCTTTCGCTTGTGCTTCTCGCGCCTTTTCTCTTCCTTTTCCTTCTTCAACTTTTCTTCGAGCGCCCGCTTTTCCTCGGCCTCCCGCTGCGATTGGACGATTAACTGCTGGAGAAGGTTTTCTTTCTCGCGGATGTCTTTGAAGTGGCGCTCGCGCTCGCGCTGGAGCCGGAGTTCTTCCCGTTTTGCAATCATCTCGTCTGTGTGTTTTGGTGGGCGGCTGTATTCATCATCCTTGCTGCTACTTTTCGGTCCTCTGCTACTCATGGGGTATGGGCTTGAGTTACCGGTGCTGGTGCCACTGGCGCCGGCGCCTGCTCCTATGGGTCCCTTTGGTCCCTTGGGAATTGCTCGTGTGGGCTTGTCCCAGCGCGAGAGTCCTAGCTGTCGGTGAAAGTAGTAGTACGATTGTGATGCTTCGTCAAACGTGCTCTCCCATCCGTCCGGGAGGTCATCGTGTGGACCATCGCCGTTGCTCGCACTTTCTGTGCCGGCAGAAGCCGCGGCGTCTGCCGCAGCCACTAACGCTGCAGCGCTTCCCCCATTTGAATCGTCGAGCAGCCATGCAGCAACGGGGTCCTGCTGCTGCTGCTGCTGCTGCTGCTGTTGCTGGTCCTTTTCGGGGCTTCTTGAGCGCGAAGCACGAATGGTTGGAGAGTCTGCTGCGTCTCCCTCTTTCTTGAACTTTGGAATTCGGTACGCCATTTGTAGCGCGCCCCATTCCTTGAGCAACTCGCTACTCAACTCTTTTATTGTTTCCGGAGTATCGCTATTCTGGAGCTCTTTTACTGTGTCTTCGATTTGGGACGAGGAGATTTTGTTTTTGGTCACTTTGGGCCATTTGAGGAGAATCTCGAGGAGCGTTTGGATGAGTTCGTAGTCCGGTTCGTCCGTGGAGGTGGCGGTTGGTTCTGTGCCCGAGCCTGCCTCTACAGACGTGTTCGATGCGTCGCTGCTCGCTCCATTGGCGGCGCCCTCTTCTGCAGCACTCGCCTTGCCCATAAACTGGTTGATAAGCTGACTCACAGTCTTATACCCATGCATACGGATAATCTGGCTGTTTATGCCGTGAGAGCTCGTCAACGCTATACGCTGCACCAATTTGCGAATAATATAGCGGTCTTGCAGTTTGAGTAGCGCTCCCATACACCGCGACACGTCTGCATCCAGTTGCAAGGGCCCCACGTCGATCGAGTTTACAAACGCCTCGTTGATGATCAGGTCGTCCAGCTGCTGTTTCAGCCGTAAGTGCTTGTTTTCCTTGAGCCAGAGCCGCTCCATCTGGGGCGTGACACCCAACGCTTCGCTGATCCCCTCGGGAAGCAAAAGCGCCAGGTCTGTTTGCGTCTTTCCTCCCATAAACTTGAGACAGTTGGGCTCGCCACAGTAGCACGGCTGCAGCTGCGCCCCGTACCGGTCCACGTTGTAGTCAAAAGTGATCTCCTCACCGCGCTGAATGGCACGCTTAGCGAAAATGCCCATCTTGAGCTTGTCGCCCACCACCCACTTGTCGACGTACGCGTTCGGGTTACAGGAGTGGTTGCAGAACCGCGCGAGCGAGCCCTTGACGGTGGCGTCGATAAACGAGTCCTTCTTGAGCATCATGAAGTAAAAGTGCTTAAATTTGCTCACGTCGTACTCGTGCATCCGCTGCCGGAACGTGGGCTCGTCAATCACCTCGCCTATATACTCGTATACAAATTGGCTTTCCGCAATGTCGGCCTCTGCCCGAAGCCCATACCCCTTGCGCTCGGTCTGAATCACCGCCACGGGGGCGTACTGTCGTTTCTGAAACCGCTGGTTCTGACAGTCGTCGCCACACGATAACGAATGGCGCAGCCCGGGACGGGGCACACATTCGACGGATGTCACCCGGTTGATGCAACCGGAGTCGTCCGAGCACGCCAAGTTGCGCTTGAGCTCAGGGTCCCACCGCTCTACGCAGTCGCACGTCATGATCTCGTGCTGCCCCGAGTCTCCAAGGCCCTTGCGTGTGTAGCTACACTGCTCGAGCACCTGGAACGACTGGGTCGCCTCTTCTGTTTTCACCTCGTAATCGATAAAAAGCTGCGGCATTCCTTCGCTGTGTGTCTACTGTTGGGTTCGGTAGTTTTTTTTTGACTGCCGCTCTATACCTCTGCGTGTACGGGCAGTTGTCTGTTCACTGTGTGTGTGTGCGCCGTGTCTCGCTGGCTGTGTCTCTCAAGTCGCCCGCTGTAGCTGTTCACCGCTGTGTGTGGAGCTCGCAGTACTTCCTTCCTGTGTCTGTCGACTCCTCTGTACAGCCCTGCCTTCTGTACGCTCGTGTGTGGCTCGCTGCGTCGCTGTCTGTCTGGCCCCGCTGCCGCTGTGTTTCGTCGCTCGAGTGAATTTTTCAGATACCGCGTCACGTGCGCGTTTTTGCAGCCACTGCTTCTCGAGCACTCACGGCCTGACGGCTGCCAACGCAGTGGTCTCGGTGGAGCGATCCGAGCGGTTGCGCGAGCACCAGCAGAGCCATAGGCACCCCCTGGACGCAATTGGCCCGCTGTGCCTCCGGCGGCGCTCCCGCGGGGCAACTCCGTTGGGAAGCCTCCCTTCGGGAGAACAGCTCCACGCAGTGGTCTCCACGAAGTGGCCCGAGCGGAGCGGACTCGCGTGCCCCCGGTAGGGCCATCAGCAGTCCAATGGCTCGCTGGTGCCTCCGGCGGCGCTCCCTCGGGGCAACTCCGTTGAGGGTGCCTCCCTTCGGGAGAACAGCTCCACGCAGTGGTCTCCACGAAGTGGCCCGAGCGGAGCGGGTGCGCGTCCCCCCGGCGGCGCTACAGTGAGTGAGTCGTTATATCATTACTTTATCAAATTACTTACGAGACTGGCGATGCGGTCTGGGTCTCTTTGGTGCGATGCGTACACCGCGCTGAGCTCCTGGAAGCAGCGCTCGATCTCGCGGATGCGTTCCTTGTTGCCGTAGTTTTTCTGTGGCGTGAACACTTTGCGGACCGTGGTGCGGTAGTTGTGTTTGTGGATCCCTCCCGTCTCTATTGGGGCCTGTGCGGGTGACGAGGGGTTGCTTTCGTGCACGGTTCCGCCCACGCTCTTCTCGATGAGCCGGATTTCCCGTGCGCGTAGGCTCACAAAGAGCGTGCGCGAGGTGACGTTTTCCATGCCGCAGTTGTTCTGGAAGAACATCAAGTCGTTCTTCATGGCGTTCATGATGAGGGACTCGAGCTTCGGGTGGATGGGGCATGACTGCATGATGAATTCCGGTCGGAATTCGTCCGTGAACGCCACGTTTGGGAGGAGCCCGTGCAGTTCTGTGAGTCTTTGCAGTGTCGGTGTAGGCGCCACCGTCACTGTCGATGGCACCCCCGATCGCTGCACTTTTGGGGTTGATTTCATTATCGCGAGGCACCGGAGCTTGATTGTGGTGGCGTTCGCTGCGCTTGCATTCGAAACGCTGGAGCCGCTCCCCATTGTGCCTAGAGATCTGTTCACAGACCCACTGGGTCCGTTCCCGTGGCCCATGCTGCTATTATCGGTACCGGGCTCTCCATTGATGCTGGAGCCGCCGGTAAACACACTCGTGCGCGTCCGCACCACCGGTGAAGGGCGAGGAGGCGGAGGCGAAACCACAGTCAAGCCCTCTCTAATATCAAAGCCTGACTGGGTGCGAGCCAACTTTTTGTGCGCGGACGCCGACAGGTGTGCAAAGTTGCCAAATGTGTTGAAGAAATCCTCGGCCTCCACTGCTGGCGAAGCCGGCGACCGAAGCGACTGGATCGAGTTGCGGTTGTTGAGTTTTGGATCGAACGAGCCAACTCCAAACCCCACACCACCGCCGAATCCTGTCCCGCCTGGGTTGTAGCCCTGCGTTCCGTAGCTACCGTAGCTCCCAGTACCTCCAGTGTGCCATCCGGTGCTTGTCATCGCCACAGGAGTAGCAGCAGCAGCTGCTGCCGATGTCGGCGTTGGAGCACCCAGCAGCCATGCCAGTGCACCGAACTGGGTATGTTGCAACCCGTTCAGTCCTGCACCGGTGGGACCCATCGACGCAGCGCCAGTGGCACCTGGTACACCGGGAACACCGACACCGCCGCCCATCAAAGTCTTGCCCTTATCCAAAAAGCTGCTGCCAAGCTTGGTCAAGGAGAAATTCGAGATGGACGACGAGAGAGAGCTGTTTAGGGACGACGACAAATACGCCATGGACGTGCTCTTGGAGAGCGACGACCGGTGCACGGGCGCCTGCTGCACTATGGGGATTACGTTTGTGTCGGTTTCGATCCGTGGACGGCCCAACGTGGCGCCGCTGTAGGAGGACGGGATTTCCCACCCCTTGATGGAGTCGACGGATCCTGGCGATCCCAACTCAGTGGATGGTTTGCGGATCGGGATCGGTTTGGGCGACGTGGATGAGTGGAGAAATGCCGACGGCTGGCGCGAGAGTGGAGGCGGTGCATCGAACGAAAAGCGGTCCGTTTCGTCGCCAGAGTCCGCTTCGTCCACGTCCACAACCTGTGGCGAGCAAGGGCTGCGAGCCCGTGGGGTTTCTCCAGTGCTGGGTTTCGTTGTCTGGGCAGTGGAAGTGGACGTACTTGCCTGCGACGACGACGAGGATGTTCCAGCGGGAAGAAGAGCCTTATTAGCGTGGCCCGGCATCGGGCCAGACACCACCTTCCTTGGCTCCTCGGTCAGAGGCGGCGAGTCTGCGGCCACCACCGCTACATTGGGCATCAACCCGTTCAAGATAAACACCAACTTTTTAGCCACCAGCGGGTTTCCCGTCATCACTACAATACGGGAGATCTCGCGCTCGTTGCGGTGGCGTGGCGAAACGCTTTCGAGCGGCTTCCGCTTGAGACCGCATCGCATCAGCGCTACAACTGCAAACAAGCTCGCGAGAAACGAGTAGTTGCCGTCTTTGTACTCCAACCAGTTCAAGATCTCCGCAACCCAGCTGTTGACAATGGCACTATGCGGGTTCGCAGCCATCACCGGGTGCAAGTTGATGAGACGCGGGATGTTGGCGTTGTAGTGCACGAGCTTGATGAGTTTGTGGAGCTGCGCGCTAAGCTCGCTGTAGTCGCTCTGGAGAATGTACGAGGGGAACTGGATACGCTTGTTGCTAATGTACGATGACAGCCCCGGAGAACCGGTGCCTACAGAGCCAGGCACACTACCGGAGGCGCTCGCAGCGGCGGCGGTAACACTCCCGTTCGCAGCATTGGCCTCGAGAATCGCAAGCAACCGCTTAGTGAGCATCTTTTGCAAAATCACCAAGTAGTGGCTGATCTCGTTCCAGTTGCGCAAAATCGTGTCTGTGACCGCAGCGTCGTTTTCCACCGGGATCACAAGCCCAATAGAGAACCGCAGGTTCACCTTGCGGTGCACGGGGGTATCCCTGATTGGGAGTGCCGGGGTGGGTTGCCACGCGTCCGAGACAGGCGCCGCGGCCGGTGTTTCGTCGCAGATCGAAAAGAGCCGCGTGATGAGCACCGACGTGTCCGCGAGGGGAGCCGACGGGTTGATAGCGCCAGGCCCGACTCCGGGGGCCAGCGTTCGCGCCGCAAACTGATTCTGTAGCAGCATGTGGGTGTGGGTCAGAGCCTGCGCCAGCGCCAACAGGAAGGCAGGCGACGGCGGAGACGTGTTGGTGGACGCCGGGGCTGTTGCCACCGCCATTGGCGCGTAGGCGCCGCCGGCGCCGGCGCCGGCATTCTGTAGTATGTGCAATTTTGTGGTGGATTGGCTCTCGTTGGTGGGCAACCCGCACCCAAACATGTAGTCGTTCAAGTCGTTAATGTTGTGGTGCAACTTCTGGGCGGGTATTTTAGAGGCGTCGCGTCGTGACGACGCTGGCGTCTTGGCTCCGTGGCCGTACGCTTGTGTCTGTCCGTGGCCGTGGCCGCCACTGCCAACCACGGGTCCAGAGTGGGCATTAGCTATCCCCGTCCCGTGTGCAGTGGAGGCCGGGGTCGGAGCCGGAGCTGGGGTCAGCGAACCAGAGGCGGCACCAGGCTGCCCTGCAGAATCAAACAAAACCTGCTTTGACCGGAGCGAGCCGCCATCCTGACACACAACCAAACGGAACTGCTTGGCATTGTATGGGAAAGGACGAAGCGGGTCGTTTGTGCCGTAGAGAATTTCACGCATATATGAGTCGTCGTAGGAGTTTGTGACGCCCAGCTTGTGTCCTGCGGGAGTAGCGGCATTGACAGGACCGCTGGTGGCCACGCCGTTGCCAAGAACACCGCCCTGATGTGAGACGGATCCATTTTGCAGGTGGGCGTAGTTGCTGAGCGAGGGCGTGGACTGTTGCTTGAACAATCGGCCCAACATGGGTGCGCGTGTGTTTCGCACTGGCTGTGTAGATCTGTACGGGAGTACGGGGAAGAGTGGGCTGAGTGTTAGTGAGCCATCTGAGCCATCTGAGGCTGTGTGGGGGAAGGTGCGAAGTGTAGAGGGGTGTACGGGAGCACAGGCCGGTACACGCGTGTAAGGGGCAAGAGCGTGTGCGAGGGAGCTTACACGAGGGCGAGCGTAGTGGGCGGGTGTCTGAGAAGAGCGAAGAAAGAAGAGATACACAGCGATCCAAAAATTGGGGTGCGTCGGGGCTACATAAAACGGCGGGACGGCAGGGAGAAGAGAGGCGGGACCGCTGCGGAATGCGATGAGCGCGCGCCGTCCAGCCGCTGTGCGCTCGAGCGCGAGCAAACGGGCCAGATGAGGCGACCGCTCAGAGCGTGTGGGGGCAGAGAGATGGCGTTGCACGTGAGAGAACGAAGCCAGGCTGAGTAGCAGCGTGGAGAGAGAGCGAGGGAGGCACTCTGCGGAGGGCAGCGCGGGCGCTCTCACAGGCGGCCTATTGTGTGGGCAGGCAGCGTCGCAGCATGCCGCTAGCACGAGCCCAGTGCGCGCGCCGTATTTTTTTTCCACGGCGCCGCAGAGCATAGAGCGTGGGCACGGCGTCAGCGGGTGTCGCTGAATAGTGCGACTGAGAGCGGCAAGTCACGTTGTTCTACGCTGCTACAGACTACCACCGCAGCAGCCGGCGGCTGAGACGTGCACGAGACGGCTACGAAACCTCGCGCGTCGTCTCCTGGTGCGGTAGGAGTGCGGTATGGGGACGGGCCATCCGGGGATGCGAGGTGCCCTCAGAGGGTGTCCTACGGGAGGGTTGCCCAAGCAACGCGTTGAGCTAGAAACACAGCACCGGTGTGTGCGCAACTGAGCCCCATCGCTCACGGGTGCACTGGGCTCACAAGACAACATACTCAAACGGGTGCGCCGTATGCAGTCTACTGGCTGCAACGCTCTACGGTACGAACTCCCGAAGGGAGGCACCCTCGACGGAGTCGCCCCGCGGGAGCGCCGCCGGAGGCACCGCTGGTCCTGCCGGGGGTACGCGGTACGCTCCGCGGGCCACTTCGTGGAGACCACTGCGTGGGGCTGTTCTCCCGAAGGGAGGCTCACTCAACGGAGTTGCCCTGTCGGGGGCACGGGGCGGTGGGTTTGCGAAGAGATGTCTAGCGTTTATTTCATTATTTAGTCCACATCTTTTTGAACACGGAGTCGAGGATGCCCAACAACAACTGGGTGTGGTGCTCGTTGAACACGAGGGTGGGCCGCAATCTCACCGCCACGTCGCCGCAGCCGCCGATGTTGAGTCCGTGCTGTCTGCACTCTTCCAAGAACTCTTGTCTTGTGTGTGCCCCGGCAAAGTCCCATGCGATGAAGGTTCCAAAGTCCTTCCCACGCAAGTTCTTCACCTGTGTTGGGTACGCTGCGAGCAACTCCTCGAGCCCCTTGTAGAGCCCCTGCCCAACGGCTGCTGTTTTCGCAACCAAATCGTGCTTTTCGATTTCCTGCACAATGGTGCGTGCAACCAACGCCTTTGATGGGTCGCCGCACCACGTGTTGAATTGCCGGTACGGCTGCGCTGGCTGCAAATGTGGGTTGTGGAAGTAGAAGCCTGCTGCCTGGAATTTTTTCAGGAAGGTCACCATGTCTGGTGGAGTTTGGAGCCCCCAGTGTTCGTGGGCCCAGAATTTGCCCAGTGCGCCCACTCCTGTTTGGACTTCGTCCACAATCATGAGCACTTCGTGCTTTTGGGTGATTTCGCGCACTCCCTGGAAGAATGCGGCGCTGGCGTGGTTGTCTCCGCCCTCGCTTTGCACTGGCTCCACTATGAGTGCGGCGATCTGGCGTGGGAACGTCTTGATGATGTGGTCGAGCTGCTCGAGACACCGTGCCTCCTCCGCCGCGTTCTCGTGCTTGTGCTCCTCCAACGGGTACTTGAGCAGCGGGAAGGGCGCCGCGGGCCAGTCAAACGCAGGAATGTCCAACTTGTGGATGGCCTTGGACCGCGTGGTGGAAAGCGACCCAAAGAGCCGGCCGTGGAACCCGCGCTCAAACGAAAGAATCGCCATGTCCGACGACCCGGGCAGCTTGTTGTGCATCACCGAGGTCAATTCGTCCGAGGTGAAGTCAATCAGCCCGCGCCGCTTGTAGTGCTGGTACATGAACGCGGCCTTGTACGCAGTCTCATTCGCGCACGAGCCCGAGAGCGCGGTCCACACCTTCAGCATGCCGGGGGGTGCGGCCTTCAATATGCCCTCTTCCAAAATCTTGCCATACTCAGCCAGCGGGAAACACGCCAATGCCGGGCGGTTCACGATGGCAGACGCCATTTCGTCCAGCTTGGCCGTACGCAACAACTCAGGGTTGTTGTACCCAAGCGCAATCGACGAAATCTGGCAGTACACATCCAAAAGCTGGTTGCCGTCAGCATCGCTAATATAGTTGCCGACCGAGTTCTTGTAGTCGCTGACAAAGTACGCCGCGCGGTTGTCAAACACGCTGCCGAGCGTATCGTTCAACGCGACCGATTTGGGGCCGGGGACGTGCGCGGAGGCGATCTGCGGCGCGCTGGGCTCCTCAGGGTAGTAAAGCGCGGCGGCGGACGCAGACGACGAAACCGCGGTGCGCCGGCCGGCGGCAGCAACAGAAGCAGCAATCCTGGGTGCTCTTCTGGATACAAGCATTGCTGAAGAGCTCCAGCAAACACCGCCAGCCAAGGCCGCCCACCACGCTTTTATACTGCCGCCAGAGGAACTGGCGTTCCGCGGAAGCCCTGCAGGAACCCTTATCGGACTGCAGAGAGCGGGGGTGCGACTCACCAACAGCGACTCGCGGCTGGCGAGTGCCTTAGCGCGCGCGAGCGGGTGCGACAAATTGGGCTAGCGGGTGCGAGCGCGGGCTGTCCGTAATGGCGTTCGCGAGCCGCCAGAGCGGGTGCGGTCACCTGACCGCCTGCTCACAGCACAGCCGTGGCCTGCTTCTCCCTAAGGGAGGCACCTCGACGGAGTCGCCTCGCGGGAGCGTCGCCGGACGCACACCGCTGCTGCTGCTGCTGCTGTCCCAGCCGGGGCACGCGGAGCGCTCCGCTGGCCACTCCGTGGAGGCCACTGCGTGGGGCTGTCCTCCCGGAGGGAGCCACCCTCGACGGAGTCGCCCCGCGGGAGCGCCGCTGGAGGCACTTCGAGGCAGCTGGTAGCCCTGCCGGGGGGCACGCTCACCCGCTCCGCTCGGGCCACTTCGTGGAGACCACTGCGTGGAGCTGTTCTTCCGAAGAGAGCCACCCTCGACGGAGTCGCCCCGCAGGAGCGCCGCCGGAGGCACTAACGCCGGTGGTGGTGGCTTCGTCGAGACCACTGCGTGGGGCTGGCCCGCAGGGAGGCTCACGGTGATGGTACGAGGTGGCTGACGTGCATCACGTGACAGCACCCTAGAGGCAGCGTAGGAGCGACGTCATGGGGCGTAGGGGCCCAGGCTGCGACCGCGGGGGGCCAGGGGCGCGCTCGCAGGCGCGGATCGTTTTAGGCTGTAGGCGCATTTTCGTATGTTTAAATTCGCGTAGGCGATACGGCGGTGGCGAAGGACTCTGAGGGTATAAAGGGCAGCGGGGGCGGCGCCCGCGGCGACGGAGCCCGCAGAGGTCATCGCGCCATCCACCCGCACACCCGCACAGCTGCAGAAGCTCGAGCTGCTCCTCCAAACCCACCCACACGCACACACACAGACGCCCCTGGTGCCACCGCATACGCAACTGCACACAGGGTACAAAATAAATTGCGACTCCTTAGCCGACAGTTCGCAAGTGGCGCTCAGCCCACAAAACTGCTGATCAATCCGCCAGTGTTCGCGCCCTAGTCGTGATTGAGTCTCTATGTCTGGTACACACGCTGCTCCACACCACGCCAACACGTCCAATTCCGTTCGGCAACTCTTCAACAAAATGACAGGGCAGCCAGACTCGTATGCGCGGAAGTCCAAGTATGTGTTTGGGCGCACGCTTGGTGCTGGTTCTTTTGGTATTGTTCGGTATGCTCGGGATATCGAGACAAACGAGGAGGTTGCGGTTAAGATTCTCTTGAAAAAGGCGCTCAAGGGCAACGAGCAGATGGTGATTGACGAGTTGCACTTGCTCCAGGAGTTGCACCACCCGCACATTGTTGGGTTTAGGGACTGGTTTGAGTCCAAGGACAAGTTTTACTTGGTGACGCAGTTGGCCACGGGCGGCGAGTTGTTCGACCGCATCATCGAGCGCGGCCGGTTCACCGAGCACGACGCATCGCTAGTGGTTGTGCAGATCTTGGAGGCGCTCAAGTACCTCCATGGGCTCAACATTGTGCACCGCGACTTGAAGCCCGAGAACATTTTGTACTTGAATTCGCAGCCGGAGTCAAACGTGGTGTTGGCCGACTTTGGTATAGCCAAGCGGTTGGGCAGTGCGGACGAGAAAATCGTATCCAGTGCTGGTTCGTTTGGGTACGCCGCGCCCGAGGTGATTTTGGGCACGGGCCACGGCAAGCCGTGCGACGTGTGGTCGTTGGGGGTGATCACCTACACGCTCTTGTGCGGGTACTCGCCGTTCCGGTCGGAGAATGTCCAGGACTTTATCGCGGAGGTGAAGAACAACAACGCGGTGATTTTCCATGCGGACTACTGGCGGGACGTGCTGAAGGACGCGCGGCGTTTCATCATCAAGGCGCTCCAGTTCAAGCCCGAGAACCGGCCGGACGCAGAGCAGCTTCTAGAAGACCCGTGGCTCGTGCTGGTGGCCAAGCTCCACCACGAAACAGACTTGTTGCCGCAAATCAAGCCGAGATTCGACGGCAAGGCCAAGTTCAGACAGGCGATCGAAATGGTCAAGTTGAACAACAGAATCAAAAAGCTCAAGGAGATCCAAACCGTCGACGACGACGACCCGACAGAAATCAACTTGTTCGGCGAACAGGGCCCAATCAGCCACACAGAAATCTCGCGCAAGGAAGAGGCCGCAGCCAAATCAAAACCTACACCGTTTGACTTCAACAAGCTCGTCAACGCGCTCAGAAATGCCGATACCGACGGCTCAAAGTCGTCGCTCGCACCAACACAGGCTCCAGGCCCCACATCAAAGAAGTCCGGGGCCGCATCCAGCGCATTCCTCGCACTCGTACAGGCTGCAACAGAAAACAAGGAAAGAGTGAAAAACTACACAGAGGAAACAGCCCAGAACGAGCAGACCAAGGACACCCCAGACAAGAAGGGCCCGGAGGAAACGGGCCCGCTGAAGAAGGACTAGCTATGGCACTATACGTAATCTTACACCGCCGCAACTGTAGGCCCCCACCCCGGCAGAACCAGCACCACCAGTCTCGGTGTGCCTCCAGCGGCGCTCCCGCGGGGCGACTCCGTCGAGGGTGGCTCCCTCCGGGAGGACAGCCCCACGCAGTGGCCTCCACGCAGTGGCCTCCACGGAGTGGCCAGCGGAGCGCACCGCGTGCCCCCGGCAGGGCCACCACCACCAGCCTCAGTGTGCCTCCGGCGGCGCTCCCACGGGGCGACTCCGTCGAGGGTGGCTCCCTCCAGGAGGACAGCCCCACGCAGTGGCCTCCACGGAGTGGCAAGCGGAGCGCACCGCATGCCTCCGACAGAGCCACCACCACCAGCCTCAGTCCGGCGGCGCTCCTGCAGGACGACTCCGTTGAGGGTGGCTCCCTCCGGCCGCTCCGCGTCCCCTGCAGGCCCAGTACCAGCGGGGTGTGCCTCCGGCAGCGCGCCCGCGGGGCAACTCCGGAGGGGAGCCTCGTGCCCTTGTGACAGTAAGACCAATTGAGGAGCCCCTCGCTTCTACTGCGGCGCACCGAGCAGGGAGCCAGTCGCCTCATTCGACGCTAGGACGGGAGATCCTAGCGTGGAGATTTGCGCGCTTGTCCGGGCCAGGGCTCCATTCGGTAGCGCGGCAGCAGCTTACGCTATGCTTACGCGACCTTTAGTCATGGCACCTGGCGCGATTTCTCAGCATTATGGCAGGGAGCTTAGATGCAGGCATGCTTACACAATGCCACAGTAGAGGCTGACGGGCTCAGGGGCCGACGGCCAGGGTACTTAAGAGCCCCCTGGCGCTGTGGGTTGGTTGGTTTCTGTCTTTTCGTTACTGTTACACTCAGATACACTTTACACATACACATATATATTTCTACACACAATGGCAACTATCGCAGTTATTGGCTCCAACGGATTTCTCGGCAAGCCTGTTGTTGAGGCTCTCACTACAGTTTTCGCAGACAAGGTGAAGTTCCCGATCCTCGCCGCCACACGCTCCACAAAGGACAAGGAGTCCACCGACAAGGTCAAGTACGTCGAGGCTGACTGGACCGAGGCCAACGTCGACAAGCTCGCTGAGACTTTTAAGGGTGTTGACGTTATCGTGGAGTTGATCAGTCCCAATCCGGAAACTTTCGCGGTTGTGGAAAAAGTGGTTGCACGTTTGCAGCCAAAACTTTTCATTCCATCGCAGTTTGGTACTGAGTTGGATGCCACACACTCGTACTTGCCAGGATTATTGGGACTCAAGACCGCTCACTCTGCCAACGTCAGAAAGGCTGGTGTCAAGGTCGTCGATGTGATCACCGGTTTGTTCTCTGCCAAGGACGCTTTCCTCCACGAGGCTGTCGCACATGTCGGAATCGACGGAAAGGCCAAGACCGTTGGCTACTACGGCTCCCCATCCACCAAGCTTGCCTTCAGCACCCTTCCAGATATCGGAAGAGTGGTTGCCGCCCTCGCCACCGCCAAGGACTACGCGGCCCTCCCAGACAAGGTGAGAGCATACCTGGGAAACGTCACACTCAAGGAAGTGGTCGCCGAGTACGAGAGCTCGCACAACGTTACACTCAAGGAATTACCAGAGGTGTCCAAGGAACAAGCCTTGAAGGAGGCACAAGAGAAGTACAAGGATGGCTTCAAGCCAAGCGACTTCTTGTTCTACCTCAAGGCCATCGTGGCCCAGGGCACAGACAAGGGATTGCTGTTCTCCAAAGACGAGCGTGAGTTGGTCAACCCAAACGAGTCCGTTTGGAAGTGGGACAAGTTCTAGTTTAGCTTAATAAAAAACGTCTTTTTTTACCCAAATATAGCACCACCTTCCTCTTCACAGCCACCAGCGAAGTTTCTGGACCGGTTGCCTCCGGCGGCGCTCCCGCGGTGCAACTCCGTTGGGGAGCCTCCCTTCGGTAGAACAGCTCCACGCAGTGGTCTCCACGAAGTGGCCCGAGCGGAGCGGATGCGCGTGCCCCCGGCAGGGCAATCAGCAGTCCAATGGCTCGCTGGTGCCTCCGGCGGCGCTCCCACGGGGCAACTTCGATGGGGAGCCTCCCTTCGGGAGAACAGCTCCACGCAGTGGTCTCCACGAAGTGGCCCGAGCGGAGCGGATAAGCGTGCCCCCGGCGGGGCCATCAGCAGTCCAATGGCTCGCTGGTGCCTCCGGTGGCGCTCCCGCTGGGCAACTCTGTTGGGGAGCCTCCCGTCGGGAGATTAGCCCCACGCAGTGGTCTCCATGGAGTCAGCGGATCGTGCCGCGTGCCCCGGCTGGTTGCCCGAGAGAGCCACAAGTTGAGAGCTATCTGGGACTCATTCTATGCCCAATTACTGGTTTCCTACTAAGAAAGAGCTTGAGGTCAGTCTGCCAGTAGACTTTGAGGGCTCTGTCCACAGGTGTCGAAATTGGCGGAAATAGAGACTGACGGCACACCAGGACGAGCGGCTAGCTTAGCAGCCTGTTCTGCGGCCCTCCGTGTGCCACCACTGCTGAAGCTACAGTGGGTTTGGTTCTACGATATCGGTGCGGTTGTTGCCACTACAGAGAGAAATAGTTTTCAGAAGGCTCTGACGGCTTGCCCTTCCCAGGTGCATGTGTGCCCAGTTGCCCATAGTTGGAGCGTTGCAGCAGCAAGGCAAATCACTGAAGAGCCCATGACCAGACAAGGGTAGGCAAATGCAGCCAGCCACCAGTGATCTATAGGCTCTGTGAGAGAAATCACCAGAGTAGTTACCAGCAGCGACACAGACCCTCATGCGCCACTGCGTGCGACTATCCTCCCCGAGTGAGCCACCCTCGATGGAGTCGCCCCGCGGGAGCGCCGCCGGAGGCACACAGAGACTGGTGACGAGGCCCTGCCGGGGGCTCGCGGTACGCTCCGCTGGCCACTCCGTGGTGGCCACTGCGTGGGGCTGTCCTCCCGGAGGGAGCCACCCTCGACGGAGTCGCCCCGCGGGAGCGCCGCCGGAGGCATACTGAGGCTGGTGATGGGTCACCTGGGCACGCCGCGAGCCACTTCATGACCACCACTGCGTAGGGATGTTCTCGCGAGGGAAGTTCATCAGCGGAGTCGTCCCGCGGGAGCACCGGAAGTGGTGCGGCCCTCCCGAGGGCTAGGAGATAACTCCGCGGAGCCAGAGAACAATAAGTGCACGTCAACGTATTCAGGCGAACAAAGACCAGCCCCGTCGACCCGCAGGAGTCTTTGTGGGCTGCTCGCCTTGTGTGCACACACCCGGGCCAGCAGAAGGGTGTTGGTTCACCAGCTGCCGGAGGAGGTTTGAAGGCTGTGCGTTGCTCCGGAACTTGCTTAACACGGAGTTCGACGAGACCAATTCAATATCGCAAAAGGTCTTTTCCGAACGTGTGAACGCCCCCATCCTGGTGCATTCACCGGCATCAGCGTCTGTGCGTTTATGTTCTATTTTTGAGTGCTTGAGGTGCTCTGCGGGCAGTACTTCTACGGTGCAGCTATTGTTTTTATTGTAAAGCTGCGTTCCCCCCGACTAAAACATTGCATGGAGCGGAGGCGTGCATGCATCGTTTTAAAAAAATTAGCGGCGATTATTCTGCAGCGAGCCCTTCGGGCATAGAAGAAGACTCGTGCATTGTTTCGTATGTCTCGAACAATACAGCCCCAAGCCCTGCTGTCTGGAATGCCCCGGAATTCCCACATGAAAAAAATAACACGCAAGAAAATAGTTTGTTGGCTGCGGTTCGGTGATACGAGCTGTAGAAGTGTACGCATGCAGTTGGAGGGGTCAAGGGGATTGTGGAAGCCCCGTGATGGGCGATGGGCAAGGCGATGGAATTTCGGCTAGAACGCCGCATCCGCCCGAATGCGTGCACATTTCAGCTTGCACGCTGAAGCGTGCTATGCTGTTATCACCCTGCTGGTACGGGAAGGGGGAAGGAAGAAGGGGGAGGAGGGAGAGAACGACACCACCCAGCAGGGAAAGGAAACAAGGAGATTGGAAGCCGCACAGATTGGGCCGCTACACAGGTGCATCGCCGCCGTTTCGTTCCCTCACACCAGCGCGAAGATTAGCTAGCTGGCACATTAGCCGCTACGCAGCGACAGTGGCGCGGGACCAAATTTAATACTGGCCACATCCGGCATGGAACTTTAAATGGCAGAATTCCGGCTGTTCTCACCGATTGGCGGCCAGGGCAGACTCGGCGGCTAAAACAACCGCAGTTACGCTAGGCGTGCCCCTGAACGGCAGGAGCAAGGGCCACGGTTGTGTTTTTCCGGCAACAATTTCAGCTTTGTAGTGGTGAATCTGTACAAATCACCAAACATGTCCTTTTCCTACCTCTCCTCATTCCTACCTGTCCTCTTTCCCACCTGTAGCTGTATACCCCTCAATTTCCGGATTTATTTCTCCTATGATTTTCTCTCTCTTTTTTTTTTTTCTTTTTTTTTTTTTTCCTCTCTTTGCCTGATTAGCACATCTGTCTCACTGGTCGCTCACATGCACGAAGCGTCCTCATTCAAGTGGGCTTGGACCGAGAAGCATGGAATGTTAATTGGCCTCAGGCATGTACGGGGGGGCGTGATGAGCACCTCCAGAGGTGTAGCGGTAATTGACACAGAGATGGCGGTCGTCGAGGGTTCGTGTAAAGTGACACACAAGGATGAGCCGGGAATGCGCTTATCCGAGATATGCAACTAGTTTCCACGCATAATTCGCAGCCATTACGAGAAGAGTCCAGACAACTGGACGAGTGTCGCTTAGGCCCGTGGCGCCATAGCTTGTGGCGCAGAAATCGTGATCTGATGCTCGCGTCTGCCCCGAACACGGCAACGGAGTTCCCCGTGGAGTGCCGGGCACCGCGCTCATAGTCCCTTGCCGTGCGTACTGATGTGCCACTGTGTCCGCTTGATGGCGTCGCTGCTTGCCAGTCAAGTGGGGTGAGGTATGTGAGCTTCGGCGATAGAGTTCTGCAGTAAGCACCGGGAACCGGGTCAGGTCTAGTTCCGAGGTAAGCACTGTGGGAGAACTTTAAGGGAAAGGGAGGCATCCACTCTGAGATCACCACTTTTGTTGAAACCGTGTAACTACATGTAAATAAGTTCATTATATTATTACTGGGCACTCTATACCACCCTTCTATATTCATGCTTTAAAAAATGTCTCGTTTGTAAACTCTGTAGGAAACTCTTCGAGTGGAAGCGGTAACTCATCTGAATAGCCAGCATTCAGGAAGTGTGCTCCAAAGTCGGTCGAGTCAAAGAAAATGTTATTTGTGGTTTCTTCTGGCACTGCCAGCACTGGCGAAGCGTTCGAGGTGAACGTTGGGAGGTCAAATTTCGTGTGACTGAAAAGTGTGTCCTCAGCCACCTTTGGTGGCTGCAATCCCGTCAAGTAGTTGTTGAGGAGATCGTCGTCAAACTCAAACCCGTTGGTTGTGACTGGCATCTCGTTCTGTTGCTGCTGCTGTTGGGGAGGGACAAATGACTGTGTCTGTTGCATGAGAGCACCTTGGCTAAGGGCTTGTGGCATTGGTACAGACATGTCAAAGGTTGCAGACTGTGGCACTCTCTCCTGGGTTATTATCGGCGGCGTCAACATGTTCAAGCTTGACAACTGGGTCAAAGAGATGGAGTTGTTGTATGGCTGCGATAAGAGACCGTCTTTGAAGTGTGAGTGCGAGTAGTCGTGCAAACCAGTCGAATCCATTTTCATTCTCTTGTTGGGTATATCAAAGTCGTTTGAGTACGCATTCACAATCGAGTTCTCTGGTGAGGTCGAGTGTGACTCAGACTCCGGCACGTTTGACACCGGTGTTTGGTACACGGACGAGTGCTCACTCATTGGGAGAGCCGCGTGTGTGATTGTTGGGGTAGCGTACGACACAGCGGTGTTCAACACGACACTGGACGTGGAGGGAGTGGCTGTTGGGAGCTGCACTGGGACAGTTCCAACGGCACTATTGTTCACCGACTTGAGATATTCCGAGCACATGTCACCATAAGTCTTGGGCGTCAATCCGGTGACAGACCGGAACACCCTGTGGAAGTGCCACGCTGACAACTTCAGCTTTGCGGCAAGCTCCTTGAATCCAAGCACTCCTCCCCGTCTTCTTCTCTTCTTTCCGGGAGAAGATGCGGCGGACGAATCCTGTGGTGATTGTGGAGATACTTGCAGTTTTGGTACTCTCAGCTGGAAAATCGAAACCGCAGCAGCCAAAGCCAAGTGGCGGCAAGCCAAGTCCACCAACCTGTAATGGTCAGAGTCGTTCTTGGAGATGGCGGTGGCCTCGAAATCCTTCGCGGGCTTACCCTCGAAATTGACCACTGGCACCGAAGCGCGGCGAAGAGCAGCTGCTGCAGAGGCATTACCATCGGATTTCTTCAGCTCAATGATAATCTCCTTTATCTTCTCATTGTTCTTCTCCTCATTCTCGTCCAAGAGTGGAGACAAAAAGCCAATTTGCTTGTTGACAGTGGTGACACACTTGATGAGCAAGTTGACATCCACTGGAGGCATGTTCAAAGGGTCACAGTGAGCACAGGTGTTGTAGCCCAAAGCCAAAGCGTCAGCAGCAAAGTCGACAAACTTGATTTCCGACTTCAAGTTTGTAATCGGACGTGCATCACAATCCGGTCTGCAAAAGGTCTTGTTGATCTTGTTGCAGACGAAAAACGAGCCCGCAGCAAACGGGTCGGAAAACTGGTACGCCTTCCATTTAGCGCTGTCTGTAGAGTAAACCATTCTTGTGTGTGTGTATGTGTGTGTGTGTATGTAGGGAGGGAAATAAGGTATAGAGTAAGCGGTCCTCACAGTACCGGTTGGTGTTTGGTTGGTTTAGTATTGAGGGATTGGTAGAATGGTTGGTTGACACATTCAAGAAAAAGTGAAATACGGGGAGAAGCACCCACACTTAAATATATACCGGTTGGTATAGGAGAGCGGGTTGGAGAAAGGGTCTTTTCTTTTTTTTCTAGAAAAGCGAAAGACGCATCTCGGTACACCGCTGCTGCATGGCCACATCATGCATGAGGTCAACCAAGGACCTTGTGCATGAGCCTCATCAATATGCAGATGCCGGTTGTTCTTGCCTGGGCGTGCGTTCTGGGCGTCAAACAATGCCGGGGGTCGCTGCGACGTGTGGCAAGCCCCGTCCAGGGGTCTTCCAGGTGTGTACCCCACCGTCTGGGTCCCCTAACCCTAAAAACCCCCTACTGATCAACGTAGTTTCCTACCTTGTCCTCTCGCCGTTTTGTCCAGCTGTCTGCACACTTACGTCTCTCTCCTCTGTGTGGTGCTTTCCTCCTCCGCATACTTGTGTGTGTCCTGTCGCTCGCAATTTCTTGGGGCATGCATGCCCAGTTTGATTGCATGCATGGGGAGTGTCGTGTGGCTAGGGAGGTTGAATGTTCTCCTCTTTTTTTTTTTTTTTTTTTTTTTTGTTCAGGGAGCAAGCCTTAATCAGAAA
>PPIY02000060.1:0-38522 GCA_003707405.2 Dujonia schatavii | reverse complement strand
CCTTACACCCTTACACCCTTACACCCTTACACCCTTACACCCTTACACCCTTACACCCTTACACCCTTACACCCTTACACCCTTACACCCTTACACCCTTACACCCTTACACCCTTACACCCTTACACCTATGAATGTTTATTTGGAATCCTTCAATCATAAATAACAAGGAGCCATAATCAACGACTTGGTCCTTTCAATATTCCCCAATCTTATTCTGACTAGTTCCTATTAAATTCCTCAGACATTAGTTTTCTTTGGAAATTACCAATCGTACAAGATCTCATTCAGACGACTGCTTAAAGTATCCTTGAACAGCCACACGTACTGTTACCAACTGAACACGAACAGAATAAAAGAGGTAAATACAGAAAAGTCTACAGTGTAGTTAGGTTGATGCATACTTCATCTCTTTGCCTTATATTTCTAATTGAGTTTTTTACAATACTGTAAATATTACGATTTGAAGTTTTCGCATATTCCGGAAAAATTTTATCCAGTGGTGAAACATCTACATGCATACTGCGCTAAATCATCAAACAAATGCAACAAATTGGGCATTTTTCATCGTCACAGTAAGATTCATTTGTTTATTGGAGGTATATTTCTACCATATAAATGCACATAAAATAGAAAAAATTGTAAATAGAGATCCATGATGCTTTGGAGCACAGCCAGAAGATTCAATTTTTGAGAACGTCCTAGGATTTGTGGTGGCTGCACTACTCAACGTGGAACTATCAGTCTAAACAGTAAAATCACTTGACATTAAGGCAGACGAAACACTAGATGCAACACCAAGAGAGACAGTGGAACTCGTTATAGTACTATACGGAGTGGTAGATCCAGTTCCAGAGGACGTAGCTCTCGATACTAGTTCTGATCCATCGTTTGACACGAATGAGCATTTGTGGTACGGGATTGTCTGGATTGTACTAGACAAAATAGTCACAGTGTTCATGAAATCAAGCCAGGAAAGTTGGCTAGTCAAATAATTGTGAGTTGTCGCTGCTGAAGTTGTGTGTGACAGTAACAATGAGGCTGAGGAGCCATCCTTCGAGGGATACAGTATATGGCTTGATTCTACGGTACCAAGCAGCGTGCTGGAAGTGGAAGTGGATTGTCTAGTGGATATATAGTGGGAACCACTTAAGGAATTGAACCAAACCAAACTACTAGACGTAGTCTCAGAAATATGAGTCGCTGTATTGGTGGGAGTATTTGAAACTGTACTGGTGCTGGATGTCGACAAGGTGGAAATGGACAGTGAAATATGAGGACATGTTGTGCTCGAACTGACACCATTAGAGGTAAAGTAGGCTGAATTGACAAGTAATGATGTACTAGAGGTAGTTGAACTAGTAGTACCTGCGCTAGTGGAAGAGCTTGAGAAGCTTTAAACATCCTATATGTCCTCATCGTATGTATATTCTGCCTGAGCAAGCCCCCCAGAATTCGCTTCCAAGTCGTATGTTTTGCCGAGTGCACTTGGCGGGAATTACACAAGCATTAAAGATTGGCGATATTTTTCCCATTAAATTAGAGAAGGAAAGCTAGAGCGAGTTGACGCTCCTAAAACTATGTTTCTCGTGATCGCTTTAAGCGAGATACGGTTCATGCGTCTATTTTGGGAATATAAAATTAATTTTTTGGCTGCCATACTCTTCAAGTACTACTATTCTCCGACACTGCCGTGAACCGACCATCCAGAGCTAGTTTCTGAAGAATCTACCTATCCAGATTGGAAATTGGTTATCAAGCTCATATCGGTGACAAGATCAGTAAAGAGAAGTCCTGCGGTTGCGCCTCTGCATAGCAACTAGTTGTTTTCGCCGGTACCGGCCGGAGATTCAAATTCAAAGTCGCATTTTCTATCCAAAGTAGAGCGGGACTAGGTATCCGGACCAATTGCCTCTCCCATTATCAAAGCTTCCACATTTTCTAATGCCACACTTGCTAATGCCAGAATTGATCCCTCCACAAATAAATTACTAAATGATGTTGTTTCCTGACACGTTTTGTTCGCTTCCACTCCTGCGAACCGGTCCTTCAAAAAATTAAATGCTAATCCTGCTCCCACAACTGTCTCCAGCATGTGTTCAGACATTTCGTCCTTTCTGAGCTCCACACTCACTCCCTTAGAACAATAGAGATTATATAAATTATCCGTGTCTTCAATTGGTACGAATTCATCATTATTGCTCGAGTAGATGAATATTGGCCCCTTCGGAATGAGTCCAGTAGTTAGTAGGTTATTTTGGTTTAAACGGTTACGAAGGATCGGCTCGTTGAAAAACGCTGCGCCTTCATCAAAATAATCGGACCAGTCGGAAAAGGCGTAGTACATCAAGGTCTCTACCAAACACATATCGTTACTTTGAGTGAACGAAGCATATGTGTCAGGCTTTACTTTCTCCTTAAGTAATTGTGCCACATCGGAGTACTCGTGACTGAGTGAGTTCATGGCTGCGAAAATAAACCCAGCGGAGAAAGTTCCCATATTGTACTCATATATATGTGTGAAGTTCACAAGAATACCACCCATTGCTGTACCTATGAGCTTGAGTTCAGGGTAATACGTGGGGTGCAACTGTGACGTCCATGCAGTAGCAAAGCCCCCTCCAGAATATCCCCAGGCTACCACTTCCGCATCGCTGTGGATCCCCGTCTCGTTGGCCGAGTTGAACACACCTCTAATGGAGTTGAGCACTGCGTACGCCGTAGCCCATCCGCATGTGTTGGTGGACCGGGGGCCCTCATGGTCTGGAACATTGACATACCAACCCTGTTCTAATGCTGCAATGATATTGAGTTGCTCCATCTGCGCTGTGACATACGTGACAGGATTCAGGTAGAGCTGGAGAGCATATGACGGTGAACAGTTGATGTTAGATGCATCTTCGGCAATCTGATACGTCAACAACTTGGATGGGTCGGCATTGAAAGGAACGAAAAGTGTGGTTAGCACTACTGACGGTTTCTTAAAAGTGTCCTCGGACCTTACCAATATTTGGTAGATTGCCAGTACGTTTTCTGGATATACAACAACGCCATATGGGTTGAACTTTTGACGAATTCGTAAAACCGCACCAAGCGGTTGCTTCTCGTAGCCGCTGGGTGGAGAGTAAAAAGGATCTTCACTAGGTAGGAGCGGCGACTTTGGAATTTCTGACTTTGGTTCAGACTGTGATGTAGGCGATGTATTTAGCTTGGAAGATGAAACTTCAGTACTGCCAACTTGTGCTCTCGTTGGTGACCCAGGTATGTCAAAAGTCAGACCTGAAATTGGCTTCACTGATATGGAACCATCTGAATTCGCAATCGATGCTGCTGTGGTAGCAGCAAGCGCAGAACTACGAACAGATGCCGGTGCCGACGAAACACAATGGCAAAGCGCAAAAAGTACCAATATCAACCTCATTCCTCCGGTGTGGTACCTTTCTCTAACATCTAGTGACAGCCATCATGCTCTATATAAGAAGGTTCCGAGTCCACGCACTAGACGGGAAAAAGCTCGTTTAAAGTTCTTCACTCCCCTCGATAATTTCGGCGAGGTTGCAACACGCAGTGTATCCCGCATCGGGAAATTACTTTCTGCGGTCGAAACCTTATCCTCGTAAAATTCATGTATAATATGCAAATCGAGGAGAAAGGTGTTGTTCTACCCCACAAACAAGCGGTCCTAGCACTAGGAAAGGCAAAAAAGAGGCGAAAAGGATACGTCATGATGCCCCGAATTATACAGCTCTCCCGGAGATATGGCGAGGAACGCGAAGTGATGTTTCCTTCTCTACAGAAACCTGGGGCAGAATACAAAGACGCACACACAGGGGACAAAGGGAAATCAGCTTACCTACATATATCCTGGACTTGTCGCTTGTGGGTGTCACTGTAACTCGAAAATCAGCCAAGTCTTTTTCTGTTTGTTGCAGTCCACGGAATAAGGACGAAAATCTGTTCTCATTCTGACTGGTTTGGTAACCAGCCATCCTGACTGGTAATACCAAGTTTTCACTCTCCCAAGGGCAACAGTAGCGTTGGATATCATCACCTTTCAGCTACTGAAGAGGATTATTACATTCATCCCCTTGCATACTACTAGGAGTGTCGAAACCGACTAAGCATCCAGTTCACACTTATGAAGCCCAATAATTTGATATATAAATCTAAAACATATCCTATCAAGGGCCAATGGGCCAAAAATAAAGCAAAAGACCTCCCCAGATATTAGTGTAGAAGAAGTAAGAAATCACTACTGGTGGATAGAGGTGGCCGCCATAGTCAACTATTGATATCTACAGGTTAGACTTGAAGACAAAAATAGTAGACGCTAATACAGTGCACAGAGATTACACGAAAATGACGAATTTCGGCATTCTACGGTTCCACATTTTTGAACAAATACAGGTACCGGGATCTGCATCAATAATCCTCCTCGAAACATAATCAGATTGCATGCTCCTCGCCAAAAATTTACACAGTGCACATTCCCCAGCTCAGATCTACAGGATGAAGCACCCCATATCAGGGGGGCCACTGTCGACGAGACGACGCCATCCAAGAATCATATACCTATGATTTGGAAGAAAGCCAATAACTGACTTTTATTCCAAAGCCCAGTGGCTAAATGCAAAGGGCTCCTCATTCGCCATCAATATCCCTATCTATCTGCTTGGCACCTGATTATGGAAACGCACGCGCATAGTTTCCTCTTGCAGACACTATGTCTCCTATTAATCACGTGCTTGTATTCAACCGTCGATTACATGCGTCAAGCATCCAGGTAACCGCCACAGTGCATGCGGGAAGTGAAAGTTTGACAGATTGCGACACTTTGTTAATAACTTTGCAATATTATGCTGGAGAACATTTTCGCTACCGATGCGTGCGTCTGCTTAAAAAAAATAGAGCACCAAGAACTCGGGACTCTCACGTTGGGAGCGTTTACTATTCCAATTGGTCTGCTACGTAATAATTGAGAGAACGCCGTGGACGGAAACAACCGTGGTCCAAGTGCGAATATTACCAAAATTTGTCTGGACTCGTCGGATAAAAGCTCCGCAAATATCACAAAGCCCCCTCTCACCCCAGTCTACCGCACAAAGAGTCCCTGCACGCATGTCTGCATTACGCAATTGCTCTGCTGACGAAGACAAGAACCAAATATAATTTATCCAGAAACTACCACAGTAGGACTATGGAGGCTATAACCATGTGGGTAAGGATCAGCATCCAAAATCTTCACCCTCACACCATCTTGAGCACTTCCACGAACGCGGATGCCGCAGATTTCTTCACCTCACACAAACTGCGATTAAACACTCACTTGCTCGCACACTACAATTGTTGCTATCCTGCATGCCAACTGAGGCTTAAGCACGTATTAGCATGCTTCTTTATCTGCCCAATGCAGCAAACCTTAACTGGTTTTAGCTACCAAATTGAATGTATGCGATGCGGACCATTTGTTTCTTTTAAGCTGGAGTATTTGTCCCCATGTGTCATATCTTGGGCTCTTTTCTCCTTCTTTCTTCTCTTGTAAGTTTGCTTTCTCCTACGTTTCGCCATGACCAGAATCTCCACATCGTCGTCCTCTTCTGTGCCTATCGAATATCATTCGCAGAACGATCTCAAGGAGAAGATCTCAGCCGAAGAGTTTCTTAGTAGAGATGTCTTGGAGGAGGCCAGCCATGATATCAACTACCGTAATTGTTCATGGTGGAAAACGGCTGGGCTCTTGTTCTCGGAGTATATATGTCTTGCCATAATGTCCTTTCCTTGGTCCTACTCCGTGCTAGGTCTTGTTCCTGGATTAATCTTGACCGTATTTGTTGCTATAACCGTGTTGTATACCGGAATTACCATCACCGACTACTGTGCTGCATACCCTCATATAACTAATGTTTGTGATATTGGCCAGCATTTGTTCTGGGGGTACCGCTGGGTGTGGTATGCCACCGCTCTTTGCTTTTTGCTTAATAACACTTTGATCCAGGCTTTGCATGTACTTGTTGGAGCCAAATATTTCAACACCGTGGTCAACAATAGCGACAGCCACATCTGCTCCATCGTGTTCTCGGTGGTTACCGTAGTCATTTGCTTTGTGTTGTCTCTCCCACGGACGTTCCTGTCCATGAGCATTATTGCCTATTTTTCCGCCATCACCATGTTTGCGGCAGTGATCTTGGCCATGGTTTTTTCTGCCACTCAAGAACACCCGTACGGCTGGGAAAAGTTGCAAGAGCCTGTGAAATACTACTTATGGCCCCAAAAGGGCACCACTTATGTGTCTGCAATGTCGGCGTTTTTGAACATTGTTTACACTTTCGTGGGTCAAATCACATATCCTTCGTTTATTTCGCAAATGAAGCGTCCTCAAGAATTTAAAAAGGCCCTCTACATGGTGACTTTATTGGAATTGTTGACTTTTGCCCTCGCTGGTTCCATCGTATACGTTTACGTGGGTAACGCGTACATCACTTCACCGGCATTTGGCTCAATTGCTGGCGTAAATAAGAAAATCGCCTTTTCCTTTGCCCTTCCAACTATTCTCTTCTTAGGTGCCCTCTATGGTAACGTGAGTGCTCAGTTTGTGTTTTTGGGAATCTTTGATAAGCACTCAAGGCACAGAAACAGCCACACCAAGACTGGATGGCTCGTTTGGGGAGGAATCAATTTGACTTTTTGGATTTTGGCGTTTGTCATTGCAGAGGTTATCCCATTCTTTTCCGACTTACTCGCACTCATGTCGTCGTTGTTTGACTGTTGGTTCGGTTTTGTGTTCTGGGGAGTGGCTTACTTTAAATTGCGCAAATTGGACTATAAAAAGTTGGGGCAAGAAGGCGTATCTCTAGGCACGATTTGGAAGGACCTGACCTTGACACAAAAGTTTGAGTTCTTCTCGAACGTATTCTTGATCGGCATGGGTATCTACATCTTGGGACCTGGAACTTATGCTTCGGTCGACAGTATTGTATTATCATACCAGCTGCACCTTTATGGAAAGCCCTTCACATGTTTGAGTAACGGTATATAGACTAGGAGTCGCAAATGTAATATTGAAGAAGGCTGCGTAGACCTAGCAGGCGCCAGAAAACAACTATAGGCGGTTAGTCTACTGAGTGAATGCTTTGTCGGTGTCAATGACTTGTATACTCCAGTCGTCACATGGAGTGCTCATTGGCTTATTGGACATGGTAATTGCCTACTAGGTAGATTGAAATTGCACAAAGGTACGTACTTGCCTTGGAATGGCTGCAAAAAAAAAATGTCGCACCCAATGTTAAGCGTTAAAAAGCTGAAGATTTCCAAATAATTGCATGAAAACCGGAAAATTTCCCCCTTTCTTTACCCATTGAAGTTGAAATCTATCAAAGGAACCTCTCTCCTTGACTTCATTGCTTTGCTTTCTATTTTTATTTTGCACAGAAATTCTTTGAACATAAAAGCCGCAAGACGCTATGAACTTACTTCAAAAAGACGCATCCAATGCGCTCCCTTCCTCCTGTAGCAGTTTCAACGCAGACATTCGGTCGGATTTCCTTTGTGAAATGAAACTCTCTCATGCATAGAAGTTGCTTCTTGCAGGCTTGAATAATTTCAATTGTTTTTGTGTTCAAAACCTTCCACTACTGTTCTTGGCTTGTCGTTTTCGGGGCTCACTAGTCAACTGAACACGAAACCTGGGGTACGCCAAGCGATAACGGTGGTACCTGAATTGGTGTTTTGGAAACAAGTGTCACTTGACGGTAGACTCTGCACTATCATCACTCAGACTGCTGTGACTCTCTTTACAAAATATGTGTTGTCTAAATAGATCTTCCCGAACCCATTGTGAGATGATCCTAACTAGGATTGTACAGCAGTTCTGCACTTGTTAGCGCTCCACAACCAAATTTCATTCTATATGATCTCCATAAAGCTTATCTTCAAGCTACCTCTGTTATTGCTATTCACATTCAGAGCCTGTGTTGATCAATTATGTACACCACTTATGGTATTTTTGCAACCGTGCAAAGTTCACGCGTAGTCGTGGTTGGTGGCATACTGGATATTACCTTTTTTTTTTGCTGCAGATTTGCAGCCATTGCTGCGGAATAACCGCATATACCACACTCTGGTTGACATCAGGCCGTTGAGCTCAACCATTTTGACAACCAGAGATCTAAGCCTGAAAATTCAAAGACATAGCCTATTAATGTCCACACACCAAAAAGCAACCACTTAGGTGGCGTGCTGCAGTCACCGCCCGTTTCCGCGAGTTGTACATCTCCGTCTACACAGCGAGGTAGAGACGCACTCGGTCGATATAAGCAGTAGAGAATTTTACCCGCTGTAGCCGCCAATTGTTAATATTAACCGCTAGCCTATGTTTGGCGCTGCACCTCAAGCTGTCGCGTGAAAACGAGTCTTGGCACTCTACAAAACGATACCAGAATGAGTCCCGTACCCCTTGACACTTGAACGTGTTCTCTATGGTTGATTCTGGGGGCACTCACTCCGTCAAAGTTGCTCTTTCGTAGAACGGACATTAGCTCTACACCTACTCGCTTTCTGCGTTTTATTCGTACTTACTTCTTTACTATACTCACCATGGCTAAACCACAGATGTCTGTCCTTTGCCGTGCAAACGTGTCAAAGAAGCTGTTCCAGAATCCAGTCGCCACACAGTCATTGACCACTCTTGGCTTGAACACTGTGTCGTTCCATTTTTCAAGTGAGTCCTTTGGACATACAACCATGCTCTTGATATAGTCTCTTTGATGGTCTTTGTTTATCCATGGTTTTGGGATCGGCCAGTCCGAAAAGTGTACCATTTTGATAGCTGCTTGGATTTTCCTTGACTTCTCTTCGTTCTTTTGTCGTTCCTGATCCACCGTGCTATCAGACGAACCTGAATTATTTTCTCCAATACTGTCGGCTCCTGAGTTGTCTCTTTTATTCTTGTCGTCCAAGTCCTCTAATGGATTTATCACAAAGTCGTTCGGATTCACATCATCTGATGCCGTCGTAGGAGGGTTTGTGGTATCGAAGGCGGCTGCTCCTTCCTTATCCTTTGAGTCCTGTGGGGCTTCTTGGGCACTAGCTTCAATGATCGGCTTGCTATCGTCTTTCTCTGGCTTGTGCTCGGGTAATGATGCATCTGCTGTGTCTGCTTCCGGGGACCCAGGTCTTACTTCATTCGGTATGGGAATATGTTGGTTGTCTTCACCGGAATCATGACTATTCTCTGAACTTGCCTTGTCCTCGGGTACTGAAGTATCTGCTGTGTCTGCTTCCGGGGACCCAGGTCTTACTTCATTCGGTATGGGAATATGTTCGTTGTCTTCACTGGAATCATTACTATTGTCTGAACTTGCCTTGTGGGCTTCTTCTTCAGCTGCAGCCTTGGCTTTAGCCTCTTCCTCCGCTTGCACCCTTTGTCTTCCTTTTTCTTCTGCCTCTGCCTCTACTTTTTCCAATTCTTCTGGAGAAAGCGGCATTTTCATGGCTGGCTCTTCTGTGTCTGAAGTATCATGTGGTGTATCATTTGGCGGGGTATTTGGCGTGTCTGCTGCTGCACCTACATCCTTTTCGTCTTCCTGCTTGCCCCCTTCCTTGTCTGTTTTCTCTGCCAGCTCTCTCTCCCACGATTTTCTTGCATAGCACTGGATCTCTGTCGGATCTGCGTCTAAAATCTCGTAATTTTGCAGCCGGATCGATCCTGTCAATGTCCCGTACACGTTGTGTGGCAACACTGCCACACCGTACTTATTGCTCTTCTCTACCATCTCCGGGCGGAATAACTGGTTAGCAATGTCCATATCGTACTCGTTATCCTTCCTTTCGGCACACAACTTGATCAACTCATCGTACGCGTCTTGGTTGGGCTTGACAACCATGAAGTGGTCGCTGAAGTAGTATGTATCGATGAGCGACGGGTTGAGCGGCGGGAGAAGCTGGTGTATTATCGAAGCGTATGTCATTGGAGCATCTTGCTTTTGGCTCGTGGCTACTGTGTTGTCTCCGGCATTTGTGTCGGGGGCTGGCTTGGAATCATCTCTCTTACGAATTGCCTCCTCAGACGATTCTCCTTTGAGCTGCTTCGCCTCTTTTGGAACAGATGCCACCGCCAATGCTTTATTCAAGATTGTCTCCACAACCGCGCCCTTCTCCTCCTCTGTCTTTACGTTGCAATGTCCCTCGTCTGCTCCCTTCCCACCACCCACGCCAAACTTCTCCTTCATCCGCATCCACACATTGTCGTACGCCAAGGGCATCGCTACATCTACTCCGTCGGGCAAGAAAAACAAATCGTCCATGTTCCCCAAAACCGTCGAGTCGCTGTCGAAGTACACCACCCGCTTGTACTCTGTCATTTCAAATATGCGGAACTTTGTGTATCCCTGGTTCCAGGTCTCGTCTGCTCCCTTGTACTCCAATTTCTTTACTGTTTTCTTTACCACCTGGAGCTGTTCAAGCTGTTTCGTCATCGCCTCGGGAGCCAGCAAAAGCGCCTCCATCGTGGTAATCAACACCAAGTCGGCCTCCGTCTTGAACTCGTGCCGCAACTTGTGGAAATTGAGAATGGCTCCGCATGCGTAATCCAAGTCTGTCGCATACTGCACGTACGCGTACTTGTTCCAGTCTCCTGACACTTCCACTGACCGTCGGAGGTGCCCTATCACTTGTTCTGGGATAAACCGAACGTCCGCCGGCCGTGAAACTACTCCTGGGTTTGCCCCGAGTGCACTTTCAAGTACACTTGAACCGTCCAGCTCCGGGAGCCCCTCGCTTTTGGCCTTGTCCTTATCTTTGACCTTTTGGTCCACCTCTTGCTGGTGGATGGCTTGGGCCTCCTGTAGCATCTCGGCGGGCAGTTTCTCTTCCGCAGTGTCTGCAGCTTTACCGCCGCCACTGCTACCTACAGTGCCACCTTTGTGACCATCAGTGGACCCGGGAGATCCAGAATCTACAAGCTTGCCATCGGTGGCTGAATCATGGAAGGATACCGACCCCCCATACACAGAGTTCCCGCCCTTTATGTGAGCCTGGGTAAAGCCATTGTACCCCTTTCGCCCGTACGAATTCGATAAGTTGATGAAATAGAGCGTGGAACAAAGAAATATTAACAATGTGGCTATCGTGAGCTTGCGCACATACGCACGCGATCCCACTGAAGACGCCATAGCGAGCTGTAGCCGTGAGAGCAGGAGGTGAAAGCTTTCAGTTTTAAGCCCACCCTCAATGCGAAAAATACGAAGCTCCTGCGTCTCCGCGCGCGCTGTCAATGTAACGCGCGCTGCGCGGTGCTTCCTGCGTAGGCAAGCTCTCGCGTGGATTTAGACCGGCAACCACCTCCAGGGAGTGGCCCGAGCAGAGCGGTCTGTGTACCCCCCAGCAGGGTCTGTGGATGCCTCCGGTAGCAGTCTCTCGCGTGACGACTCCGTTGAGGTGACTTCCCGCGGGAGGGCAGCATCCATGGAGTGGCCCGAGCGGAGGGCATCGTGTGCCCTACGGGTGACTGGGTGACTGTGGGTGCCTCCGGCGGCGCTCCCGCGCGGCAACTCCGTTGAGGGTGGCTCCCTTCGGGAGGCTACGCCAACAGTGTGTTGTGTGTGTGTCTATGTATCTCTATGTATCTACCTCTCTACGTGTCTACTCGTTAGTGTCCCACACGATGGTCACCGGCCCGTCGTTCACCAACAGCACGTCCATCATCTCGCCAAACGCGCCGTCCTTGACTCTCTCTTCGCCCATCTCCTTTCTCAATTCTTCCAAGAAGAAGTCATACAACACCCGTGCCTCGCCTCCCTTTGCTGCTCGGTGGAAGTCTGGCTTGGTGCCCTTTTTCACCGTCCCGTAGAGCGTGAACTGCGATACCAGGAGAATCGAGTAGTTGCTCTGCGCGTCCACCACGCTCTTGGCCCACGGCTTGCCGCCCCACTTTTGAGTACTGTCGCCCGCGGCAGGCGGGTTCGAGTAGTCCTCAAAGAGTCGCAACCGGAGCACCTTGTTGGCAAGCCGTGAAGCGTCCTCGCGGGTGTCGGTGGTGGCTATGCCCACCAAAATCATCAACCCGTGTTTGATCCTGTAGGTCAGTAAGTAAACCCTGGGAAAAGCCTGCAAGGCCGCCCGGCTGCTCGCTTTTCATACGTACGCAGAGATGACGCTCCCATTGACGGTGACCGAAGCACTCTTCACCTTCTGAATCACAATCCTCATCGCTAGTGTCCAGAGCAAATGCTGGCAGCTTGAGGGCCGCTAAATTTTGCGCCTTACCAAAATGCGAGCACACACGCGCGCGCGCGGCTGAAGCACTCCCTCCCGAAGGGAGCCACCCCAACGGAGTTGCCCCGCGGGAGCGCCGCCGGAGGCCCCGCTAGACTTGGATGCGTTTGTCTACAAGCACGCTACGCTCACACATGAGCCTGCTACACGATTCACCTATTGCGTATATATATTTTTGACTCAGTTGTCGCTGAGAATAAACGAGCAGAAGTAGTGGAGTGCTGCCAGCACCTCCTTTCCCACCGGCTCAATATACTTCCCCGGAAGCAAGAACCCATGGCTGCCGCTGTCTCTGAGCTTGAGCTGGTATGCCCAGAACGCCTTGTTGTGGTACATAAAGTCCAAGGCGCTGCCGCTGCCCAAGTCTGGGAGCAAGTCCAGGTCCTTGTCCTGGCAGGCTGGAAGCACCTGGTAGTTTTTCCCCAGCTGGAGCCGGATCGCCTTCAGGATTCCGTATGCCAATTCCAAGAGATTCTCCTCGTCGCGCGGCTCCTGTTGGCACAGGTATGCGTACGGGTACAACACCTCCTGCAGGTACAGGTGCAAGTCGATGTAGCCGTGGATTTCGTGGTTGTGGTTTGTTGCGTTCAAGTAGTTGTCCCATATTTTCAGCTCTAAAGCCTCGAATGGCACTTCTCCCAGGTACTCCTCGCCGCACGCCCAGTCGCGCGACCGCGTCCAGTGGTAGTCGAACAGGTGGTCGATATCGATGCCGAAGCACTTGGGAAACGTCGTTTCTTGGCGGTTTTTCCGCCAAAGCCGGTCTGAGTTCCACAGGTAGGCGTATCCGTCCGGGTTCAGCACCGGGATGAACAAAAAGTCCAACTCGCGGAAAATCGCGCTGTCCGGGTTCTCGTTATAGTGCTGGAGGAGACTGTAGATGGCGTAGCACACCAGCGACACCGAAATCCACTCGCGTGCGTGTACGCCCCCAGTCACCACCACTGTCTTTTTGCGCTCGTGGTCGCTGCCGTCACCAGGACGGTTCGCAAAAAGGTGCACCACCTTGTAGGTACGGTGCTCGTAAGTCTGGCCTATCCCTTCTACTGAGACGAGTTCGGGGTACGTTTGCGCGAGGAGTTCGAGCCACGCGTCGATCGTCTCGAGGGGCCGGTAGTCGCGGAAGAAAAGCTCTGATGGCGCGTCGCTGAGTTGCGCAGACTCGGTCTTCGCATTCTCGCTCCACTTGAGGAGTGCAGCTAGCTGCTCGCTGGTGCGCTCACTCGCACTAGTCGTCTGACCGTCCAGCTGTCCGTCCATCTTGTTAGGCAGACGTTCTTTGGATCCCTTTCCGTCCCCAGACTCTAAAAGACTGCCCTCTTCCTCGCCGCTTTCTACATCCCGCACAGAGCGCTCTGCGCTCTTTTTTGTGTCCTCGTGCTTAGTGCCCTGAGCGTCCATGGCACGCTCGACGTCTTCAGCGCCTACCACAGGATAGCTTTCAAACACCGCCTGGGCCAAATCCTCAATCATCACTCGCCACTCTAGTTGGTACTCGCGCGTGGAAAACCGCTCCACCAACCGCATAAAGTTCTCCTCGTCTATTTGCAAATCGATATATCCCTGTGTGTCCAGCTTGGCCCATACTTTGTATTGGATCCCAGTGCGTTGCTGCTCCGCCTCTTCTCCGTCAACAGCCACCTCTGGGCCCACAGCGTGCTTATTGCTAACCAAGAAATCCCTGAACGCCCGGCTGCCACGGTAATCCACCCGTACCACCATCTCGCGCTCGTACTGTGTGAGGTCTAGTGGCCAGTCGTTCGGGTGTAGCTGCAGGTAGTGCACCGAGTGCGCGCTCGCCAACTCGTCCGCAAGCGCCGCCTTTGCGCTCCCCTCAGTCGCACCTACATTCTTGTTGTTGTCCGAAAACCACCGGCTACCTTCAACTCCGTCTGCTGTCTCGTGCTGTTGGCCAAAACCGAAAAATTGCTGGATCCCTCCAGCATGCACAGGCGACGCGGCCGCAAGTAAGAGCAAACACGCTGCCGCTCGCTGGAATCGTAAACGCGTCATTCTATTAGCTCTCAATGTGTCGATAGAGAAAAAAACAATTCAAGGCGTGCCTAAAGTGTTCCTCTCCTCAGCGGTTGGAGCTCTTTAAACTGCAGCTCAGCTCAGCTCCCATTATCATACCCGCCTTTCTGTGCAGGTTGAGGCGAGCTGCAGGATACTCCCGGAGGGAGCCAACCTCAACGGAGTTGCCCCCGCCGGGAGGCGTTGCCGCAGTCTCCTCACCATTCTGTACCCACCATCAAGACCATTACTGTTACTTTCCACCTACACTCTCCCATGTAGACCTCTCACACAAACCCACGGTCCCCTGTGCTGCTGTACCCCAGATTATATCCTGCATATACACCCTCCATTTCTGCTGTTGCTAGTGCCTCCTCCCCTCTCTCTCCCACTTCTCCCGTAACGGTATGGGCAGCAACAATTCCTCCGCCAGGGACAGGAATGAGGGAGTGCGCGGACTCACCCACTCTGTGCGAATGGGCGCATCGGTTGCCGCGCTCGCGGTGTGCGTGCACGGGTTCTACGGCACGGTGTCGTTGCCTCTCCCGCCGCACCTCGAGCCGGCAGGCCAGCTCCAGTTTTTGACCAACATGGCGCTGCTCTTCTCGTGTGTAGTTCTTGCTCTCGGACTCGTGGGGTCCGTGCCGCGCATCTTGCTCTGCACGGTGTGCAACGTCGAGCTCGTAGTGACGGTGGCGTACTGGGTGTTGATCGTCTTCTTCTCGCACTTCTTAAATACTGGAGCGTTCAACGTGCCGCTCTCGCTCGACTTGGAAATCCACCTCTTCCCCTACCTTGCGCTCACGGCATTGGCTGCCGCAAACAGGGCCTACGCGGGGGTGAGCGCGGCGAGACTGACCGCGTGGACAGTGGCAGCGTTGGCCGCGTACTGGGCATACATAGAGCTGTTAGTGTGGCGCCACGGCACGCGGTACCCGTACCCGTTCCTCAATGACACGACGGCCACCGCAAGGATGGCCTGGATGCTCGTGTTTGCCGCGGTGTCAAGTGCAAACTACGCGGTGCAGCGGGGGTTACAGGCGGTACTAAATAGAGCAATACACTAGCTATACAATCTCTTGTAGGAAAGAGTACACTGATGTCCTCCCGAAGGGAGCCACCCTCAACGGAGTTGCCCCGCGGGAGCGCCGCCGGAGGCACCAGCAGGATAATGGGGGCTACACAAGCTCTGTATCACGTATATTCACTATTCGCAACCAACCTACTCCACGCGCTCCTTCCGCACCACCCACCGGTACACGTTACGGAACAACAAATACAGGCTGAAGCCCGTGAGACCAACAAGCGAGAAGATCACCATGCGATGCTGCACATTGGGCACGTTGAGGAACGCGTAGGGAAACTCGCCGCCCGCGCCGAGGTCGATGAGGTGGTGCAACCACACCCAGTACGCCGCGGTGAGAAGCATGCACATGGCGAACGCGGTGCTCTTCCGGAGCGTCCACGGGGGCATGAACATCAAGTAGTCCACCAACAACGACACCACGGGCATCAAATGGATCGACAAGTCCAGCACCAACGGGAGCGTGAACTGTGCCGGATCCTTCACCAAGAGATGTAAGAAAAAGAGCCGAAGCGGCCAGTATACGGTGGCTACAACCGCCTCCAAGGCAAGCGCAATCGGGTGCAAGTCATTCTTGAGCTTGTACGCCGCGCGGCTGCGGGTTACGTGGGCAAGAAGCCCCACCGTGAAAACTACGAGCGAGTACGCAAGCGACAAATTGGTCAAAAATTGCCAATGCCCGGCGGCTCTCAAGTGGGGCGGAAGCTCCCGCGTGAGCACAGTGCTGTGTATCCCGTATGCCCCAATTGCAATCGACACCGCGCTGAGCACAAGCGCATACTTATTTCCTACGATCCTAGCCATTGTTGGACGCAATGGGAGGGCGTACCGGAGAAGAGGCCAGCTTCTGTTGCACTTTTCGACCGCAGCTGCGCGGTTCCTGCAGGGGCCTCGCTTGCAATGGCTGCAAAATCAGCATACGTGCTGCTACTGCCACGGCTGCTCCGCTCGAGTAACCGAGTGGGACTCTTCTCCCGAAGGGAGCCCCCTCAACGGAGTTGTCCCGCGGGAGCGCCGCCGGAGGCACCATAACTAGAGCATATGGCCCTGCCGGAGGCACGCGCACCCGCTCCGCTCGGGCCACTTCGTGGAGACCACTGCGTGGGGCTGTTCTCCCGAAGGGAGGCTCCTCAACGAAGTTGCCCCGCGGGAGCGCCGCCGGAGGCACCAGCGGGCCTACATCGGTGTAAAACTTCCGTTCTATTTACAGTCTATAGCTAGTGCGAGTGATGGTGGCCGAATAGCTTGCGGAACCCTGTTCTGCTGTGCGACCTGCTTCTTGTTTCCGAGTCCGACCGTATTGACTCTGGGTCAGTGTTCTTAGATTTGCGTCCACGTGTGTCATCCCCTGCAGCAGCGCTGGCGTTTGCGGCAGCCGCTGCTGTTGCTGCTTGCATCAACAACAGCAGGCTGTGGGTGGACCGGCCCCGTGACTCTGCCGCTGCTCCCATCAGCGCCAAGCTTGTCAGACTGTTTGTCCGCGACAGAAGCGGGCTTGCGAGCCGTTTCTTGCGCGCGTGCTTGTCCTTCAGGTACGTCCACCCTATGTCGCTGTTGGCGATCCACTGCTCAAAGTATTTTTCCGAGTCGACCGGCTCGCGAAGCAATTCCACATGCTCGTAGATCGGTTTCACCACAATCACCGGCACAAGCGCGCACTCGAGAAAGTGTTTCAGCATCGATGCCTTGGACAAAAAAGTCTTGTGGTGGTGGTGCTCATGCACCTTCCCCTCGCGGTCCTCGTAGTTGTGCGTGCCAATCACCATCATTTGTGGGCGGTACTCGTCAATCGCTCCCTGGAGCAACTTGAGTGGTTTCCCTACCGCCACTTCGTACACGAGCGAAACTTTCTTCACGTGCGTGTTGAGCAATTCGATGCGTCTGAGCGAATCGTTTGCGAGCCGCTTGTCGACGCTCAGGTACTTCTTTTCGTCCAACACTTGCAACACGATGATGGTGTCGCCATTGATCACCATCTCGTCGAAAAGCCACTCAATTGACTTCGACGACTCCAAGTCTCCGTCGTACCCAACCAAGTACGTCTTGTTGTTACGGCGAAACTTGAAATGCGGGTGCTTCAATTTGTAAGTGAGTGACCGCCGCGTGCTCTCTGAGTTGTCAAAAGACACTCCGCGCTCAAACGACGCAAGCCGTTGCACCGCGGGGCGGATCCGTGACGCAGACGGCAGTCGCGAACCAATCCCATGCGACGCAAGTGACGGAAACGACGCATTTCTAACGAGCCCGCCGCCAATCGGCCCACCAATGGAAAATGTGGGTGTTGCTGCCCCGCTTCCTGGCACACTGTGTGCGGCTAAGTTTAGCCCAGACCCCCCAGTTGGTGTCACATCACCTGATCCGGCCGCAGATCCGCTGCCGCTGCCACCTGCTCCTACTGCCGAACTGCCACCGTTCTCGCCTCCTGCGCTCACCAACTCATTTATGCTCCCCTGCTGCACCTTTCCAAGCCTCACAGAAAAGTAATCTGCTAGGGCTGCGGCCGAGTTCACCGGCGAGAGCTGAGCACTGCCAGTACCGTCGCTATACGAATCGCTGTCGTAGTCGTCATAGTAAAGACGCCCGAGCAAATCGGACGAGTTGTGTTCCTTCTTGTAGAGGTCTACTGTCTCGTGACTCGTGTTGTAGAGGAGCGCATTGAGACGAGTGTTGATTTTTGTTTCAGTCTCCTCCGGTGTGGCAGCCTCGGCTGTTTCAGATTCGCGCTCGCTCTCCTTCAGCTCCAGCTTGGGCTGCAGCCCGTTGCTCTCGGGCAGTTTCCGGTGCGATTTCCCGCTTGAGTAGCTACCATATGGTTGTGGGGCAATGAACATCTTTAGATGCGTGTTTTTTTGTGTGTGTGTATGTGTGGGTGTATGTGTATGTGTGTAAATCGCCGGGGCCTGTCGGGCTGTTTTGGACTGTGTTGTACTACCGTCTTTTGTTCTGACTAGTGTGTACCGCTGTATAAAGACCGGATTCCGTTCTATCGGTGCAGTGTGGGCGGTTCAATGTCCTCTCGAATGCCTTTTGCCGAACACCTCCAACGCTTTAATATACACTGCCTCTGTTGTGACTGATCAAAGCCACCCCGGGGTAAATCTTGGCTGGCTTTTTGGTACGGCAAGACTTCCTTCCATGCAGGCCAAACGGCGATGAGCCTCGCTGTCACTCCCGGCCGTTTCGTGCACAACGTGACCCAATCGGCTGCAAGCCACGATAACCGAACAGAACTTGCCGCCTTGCTGGGTCCGGACACTCTCGCGACATGACACTTGCACCCTTCGCAACTACCTCGCCTGATACGAGCTGGTCCTCCTTCCGCAAAGCGCCACTGCTTCCGCACCGATGTCGCATTTCCCTGCTGCCTTATCTGTGCAGAAACACGAGCGGCTGCGCGCGCGCCAGCCGCGAGAACGGCTCGTTTGGCTGCAAATTTAGTGCGAGCACTAATGGGACACTCTAATCGTCTTCTTTCGAAGGGAGCCCCCTCAACGGAGTTGCCCCACGGGAGCGCCGCCGGAGGCACCATAGCTAGAGCGTATGGCCCTGGCGGGGGCACGCGCACCCGCTCCGCTCGGGCCACTTCGTGGAGACCACTGCGTGGGGCTGTTCTCCCGAAGGGAGGCTCCTCAACGGAGTTGCCCCGCGGGAGCGCCGCCGGAGGCACCGCCGCCTGTGTCAGTACTGATAACCCTTACATGGGTGCTCTAGAAGCTCCAGCTTGTTCTGTGGATTCCATTCTACTTACTCTTTCCTATAATTTTCAAACCCAAGTCGCGGAGGTCTCGCCTTGCTTCCCATATGGGGAATAAGATCACCAAGCCGAAAGTGTAGAAGAGCCACACGATGGTAAATGCGATGAAAGTTGTGAAAAACTTCACCAGGAACACGTACGGCGTGATCCCCAACACCACCGGGATGATCACGCACACCACCGCCGTGAGTAGGAGCACAAGCACTGTATACTTCCTGTATAGCCTCTCCAACTTCGCATGGTCGATGACTCCAGCATCTACTTGTGCCCGTTCTCCCACCTCTTCACTATCGTCCTCGCTCCCGCTCCCGCTGCCGCTGCCACTCTCACGGTTCGCAGATAAAGTCACGATCGCTGGGTTCTTCCAGTCCTTTTCATCAGCATCGATTTCTCTTTCGTTGAATCCAGCCGCTGCAAACGCTGGCGAGTGCAAGTCTTCCAATATGGCGTCTTCACCCTCCGTATGGGCAATCAAGATGGACCGATTTCTGGTGTTATCCCAGTCGAAGTTCGCAGGCCAGATGAGCAGAATCCCTATCGAGATGATGGCTCCACAGAACAACGCAGACACACTCCCGGCAAACGATACCCATTGGTCCAGCAAATTCGTCACGTTGATCTCTCCCTTGTACCCCTTGCATGTGGCTAGCCACACCGTCAATGAGAGCAACATACCACCTACAGACCCGCACACCGCCCCCCACCGATTCAAATCCTTCCAAGTGAATGTCAAAATTATCGGGAAAACTCCAGACGCAGTGCTCACCCCCAAGAAATTGAAGAGCCATCCCATGGAAATGCTGGTCCCCCTAAAGATGCACGCAAGCCCGCCCAGGAAAAGTGCCCACACGAAAACACTGGCCTTGGCCACAGCCACAACTTGGTCCGGCGTAGCATCTGGTTTCACGTACTTCTTGTAGACGTCGTACGAAAGAAGCGTGGATGTGGCAATGAGCTCTCCCAGAAACGAGCTGGTCACAGACAAGAAAACCATCACAAGCATCATCGCGCTACCGGTCTTCCCCATAAGATATGTCACTGAAGCAACACTCGCTAGCCCAGACTGTACTTCGCCGAGTGATAAGATCGGGAAATCCGCATAGTTAGACAATGCTCTTGCAGCCAACCCCAAACTAGCTCCCATAGCAAATGGGATCACAAACCATGCCCCCGCCGCATAAAAGTACGCTCTTGATGCTTGGTTGGGCTCCGAGGCTATTGCTCTCGACCAATACGCTTGGTCACAGCTAACCAACCCGTACCCAGTAATAAATGACAGCACTGCAAAAATGGCGCCCTGCTTCGACCTAAACGTCAAGTACGACCCATGGTAGTTATCTTCCACGGGTGGTAACTCCTGGAGCAACTCCCACATTTTGCGTGGAGACCCTATCTTGTCGCCGCTGGTGTACACTTTGAGCACAAACACAATGATAAAGAGAATCAACACAACGGTGTGGGTGGCATCGGAAATAAACGTGGCTCTCAACCCACCAAACGAAACATAAACGGCAACTCCAATAGGGATCAACATAAGCGCTGCATAAGCGTTCATGCCGGTGATAGCAGACACAACTGCAGCTCCACCAAGTAAAATACACGCAGACACAATCGCATTACAAACTAGCCCAGTCCATAAAAATGCCAAGTGGCCCGGTGTCCCATGACGGAAATACCCCATCTCGGGAAACGTAGTGACCAAATTGGCATTCAGCTTGATCTTGGACGCCACTATAGAAAACACTCCAACCTGTAAAAGGCCACCCACTGCGTACCAATAAGAACCACAAAATCCCATAAAATACGTTTCGGTGGCAGACTGCAAAAGCGTCAAGCTCCACGTCCAAGATGATAAAATCGAACAAACCATCAACCCAAAGGGGATGTTTCTGGAAGCAGACGTGAATTCGTCTACTTTGTGAGAGCTATTCTTGGTGAACCGATTCTGGACATACGTGACGAGGTTGAGAAGGGCCGCAAAAAATGTACCGAGACCAATGACGATACCGTATCCAACCCCTTGAGGGAGCGATGGTTCCATATTTCAAGCGAAGCACAACGAGCTATGACAGCTGCTTAAGAAATAACCAAACTGGACCGAGTCTTTTGGAATGTCTGTTAAACCAGGAAGCTAGTACGAGCTTCGAATCGGGTGTTTGAATTGAGGGTCTCAAGCTGTTTGCAGCCAATTTTCAGGTCCAGCTGGCCCACAGAGGGCCTCTTATACCACCGGGACAGATAAGATCAATTCGCAGCCAGTGAAGGTAGCATGTTGGAACCTATAACAAAAACCAATTAAGTATCTACAAGCGGAAAAGATAAGACGTCACCGAGCATAGTGTCCCGATAAGATTGACCTGTAGTGATGGGGAATTTTAGCGCCGGAATTATGGCCACTGCTCGGTACTCCCCTGTAAGGGCGCACTCCGATGCACGATAAACGAATACGCGCGGAGGAGTTGACGAGCACATGATAAGCAAGGGACAGCATCGAAGAGTGTCGCCCACGGCTGGAGTAGCCGTATTTGTAGGTCTGGATGCGAGCAGGTGGATGCGACTCGGTGAGTGTGGGGTTACGCCGCTCAGATCTTTGTAAGCTCACTTAGCTTGTTGCCTCCGGCGGCGCTCCCGCGGGGCAACTCCGTTGAGGAGCCTCCCGTCGGGAGAACTGCACCACGCAGTGGTCTCCACGAAGTGGCCCGAGCGGAGCGGCCAACAGGCCCCTGTCAGGAGCCCTAGTGGAGCTTTCGCGGACGGGAACATTTGGCTGCAAAATTTTGTGGTGAATTTATTTCTCTATTTACAGGTATGAGCTACTGCTTGCTGCTCTCTAATTCCTCTGCGGTCGGCTCCATGTACCTCCCGTTGTCCACGCCACTATTGTGTTCCACTATTCCCCAAAGACGGTCCATTTTTATCCCGCCAACGTCGTCTGCGACGTAGAACGAGCGCGGTACTTTAGTTTCTATGTCGATGTCCTTCCAGGTTTCGTATGAGGCTAGCATCTCGCCCACTCTACTGGCCGGCTTCGGTACGAGCTGCAACGACGTGTTCCCAGTTATTTTCAAAAGCTGGTTGTACGTCTTTCCTCCAGACCACGTCAACTTCTCCATGATGAGCTGCTCGTCTTCGAGCAAGTTTGCAAGCGTTTGTGGCTTCTCCTTGTCGTAGAGTCGGAATATTCTCGTGACGTAGTCGCGCGTCTTGTACTGCACTAACGCCGCCGGCACCAAACTGGAGGCCAAGAGGATTTGCGCGTATCCGTCGTCGAAATTTGGCGAGTCGTAGAACAATTTCGCTCCGTACGCCCCCAACACTGCAAAACTGAGTGTGAGTCGCTTCATTATACCCACATACTTACCTGCAGGACTCTCGTAGAGGGGCTGGTACAGAAGCCGGTAGTTTGCTGGGAGTTCGACGCTGCGGATAGACCGCGGACGACGGTATGAAACTGAGTCCTCGTAGAGAGTTGGCGACCACGGGTTGTTATCGGTGAGGATATCGTCTGTGTCGATTGTGGAGTCGCTTGAGTTGAAGCCTGTGCGGGCTGGTTTCCGCAAAAGAGGCGTGTGTGAGTGGAACATGCGCACCGGCAGTGCCAGGTTGCGCTTCGCCACCGCTTGCACCCTTGAGAACACTATTCTTGACCCAGATGATCGTATAGACGGGGTTACGTGCATCGTGCTGGCGGCCATAGGGAGTGGATCTCGCATACCACGCTAGATGATTTTTCAGTATGGAGCAGACGTGTGCAGTACGCTATATTAAGTGCAGGAAATCATCTCCAGCAGTGTGCTAGGCAAACCAGTCACACAAGAGCCTGGTGCACCAATATCTAATTAGTTTTTTGCCTGTAACGGGTTACCTGGCGAATACCAGGCAGTGACATACTGTACTGCCCGTACCCCAGCGACATATCATTGGCACCCCTCTAGAATCTAAATGTCGTATGTAGTACTAATAAGCCTACGAGGAACTAATAATTGGCGAGCAAAGGTATGTGTTAGGGTGAGGAGGACCTTACCTACGACATGTACGGAGAGTCACGTTTCCAAATGCTACTCATTCATCTGCTGTGTAATACCTGTCTGTAGGGAGATAATACCTATTTGTAGGGCGAGTTGATTCTTTTCCTTGTTAACTAAGATTACACTGCTCATATAATTTTATCCTAATTTCGCAACCTCTAAGAAAATGTACACTATTTTAATCGATATAAAGAATGATGTCATGTCTTTACCAAGGCACATTTTCAATCACCTTCCCACCTACAACCTTCTCTCAATACATCGTCTTAGACCTTGGCGCTTACAGTTGTGATTCCTATTGGAAAACATTTCTCTTCAAAAATGCTGCATTCTGGTGTACCGATGTTTGAGCACCGCATTTCTGTCTTCTCAAGTAATCTAGCCTCTTGTCTCTGGCTTGATACAGGCTATTGCTGAGCTCATATAATGAGTGAAAGGTCATTCAGATGCTATAGCAGCAAATTGGATTCAAGTGTCTACCTGCGGCATACGTCAATGACAACAAGTGTGGGTGACTCGCCCAAAAGAGTTGCATTCCTCGATCATGAACCATGTTACGAGCACGTAGCAAAAGCAGCTTCGGGACCTCAAGCCAGAGTGCCAGCACCCCAGGCTACACAATTGCCGCCGTGGGGAAACCCAACGGACTAGACGACTGCCCTCCATACGCACAAGAGGGTACCCTAAAAGAACAGACGAATGCCCTTCATAGGCACAAGAGCGTACTGTCTTTGCCCACAGCAGCCACTCCTATCGAAACCCATCTCAACGGTGTTGCCATCAAGTGGAGATACCACTGGAGGCAATATCACAGCAAAGCGGTCTTTCCCAAAGTCGACGGAGCTTGCACGGACCACAAGCGGCCCCCAGCGGACATCGAGCGGCCTACGGACGGATTTCCACAGCAAGAGAGACCGCCTCATCGACCAATGTCGCCAAGCCCGCCACTCGAGCGTGACCACCACGCTTACATGATGGTGCACTTGGCCCGCGTGGCGCTAGCAACCTTGTGAGTCGCATCACGTGCACAGTATAACAGCAAAACGTTACGTCAGAGGCATTGTGCAGGCCGGCTGCGTGATAGCAACCATCGGCCGCAACCATCATCGAGCATGGAATGTGCGAGAGTCAGACACGGAGGTCCGGAAATGGCGCTCGCTCCCGCTCTGGACCCCATATCCCTTGGAATGACGTACATAGCAATGTAACCCTGTGCTTTGGTGCTGACGTGTCGCCAATGTTTTGAGTTGGCTCGCGATTCTGGGGAATGCTATCGCTGGTTGGCGTTGTATTGCCTGTTGTTTGCTATAGTTGCTGGCGCCCAAAAGGGCAACTTCAACACAGTGCCATCCTTGCACCCACTCATGCAATTAAGGTTGCGGGAAGTGTGGAGTTGCTACATTTTTCCTGTGGCGAGTAAGACATTGCTACACCCCTCTGTGCCTCCCACACCCCCCTACTCTATTTGTGGATCTGGTTCTGTCTATAAAAGGGGTAGGTGAGCCCCCCGTTTCAAGTAAGTTTGGTTTTCCTTTTCTCATCATCAAGATCGAATACTACTTTCCCTCTTAATTACTATAAATCACTAAAATGTCAGACGCCGGAAGACAATCTGTTGGAGACAAGATCTCAAACGCTGTTAAGCCAGACTCCGAGAAGTCCACCCCAGAGCACTTGAAGGACAAGGTTACTGGATCTTTGGACAACGCTGCTGGACACGCCACCCCAGAGGAGGACAAGTCCATCTTGCAGAAGGCCTCGGATGCCGTTTTCGGTGAGAACAAGAAGTAAGCGTGCTTTTAGCTCGTGAGTTATATATGCTTGCCAATAAATAACAAATACTATTACACTGTAGTGACAACTGTCTTCTAGGTTTTGCAGCCACGGTCACGTGAGTGTACTGGGAAGGTGCGAGAGCTGGGGCATCGTCTCAAGGCTGATCAGGGACTGTACTGGTTGCAGAAACATGCCATCTCTCACACACACGTCTCTGAAACGCACCGTCTCTGAAATATGACAGCACACATCATCTCTGAAATTAGACCTCCCAAAAGTTAGCCCTTTCGAATGAAAGCGGAGCGAACAGCGCTCGACAGCGCAGCACACGAGCCTGTAGATGCCTCCAGAGGTACCTCATGGTCACCTGTCTATGACCGACCTGTCTATGACCACCCTGTCTATGGCGCCTATAGCGGCACCTCATGGCCCGTATCCTCCCCACCAGTCCTCGTAGAGCATCAAAAGCCATCGTGACGATCAACCTGCCCATTTGCAGCCGTCGTGCCCCCACCACATATACTATATGCAGTACAAGAAGCTCGCCACCGATTTACAGCACAAGAGTCCTCCAGGAGAAAGCGACCCAGCAGCATTCTTCCACGCATTCACACCCCCACACACCCACACACACCCATACACACCCCTACAGTACATATATAGCCCACCATGCCACCAAAAGCTGACTGGGACAAATACGTCGCGCCCGACGAGGACGAAGCCCTGGACAAAATCGTGCCGCTCTCAGAGGGAGATATCCAGGTGCTCAAGACATACGGGGCTGCTCCGTACGCCACACTGCTCAAACAGATCGAGCGCGACCTCAAAACCATCGAGGACAGGATAAAGGAGAGTATTGGCGTCAAAGAGAGCGACACCGGGCTCTCGGCCCCCCATTTGTGGGATGTTCGTGGCGACAAGCAGCGTATGAACGAGGAGAGCCCCTTGCAGGTGGCTCGGTGCACCAAAATCATCGAGGCCGTGTCTTCTGCGCTGGCTGGTGCTGGTTCTGGTGGATCTGGGGCGTCGGGGTCACTTTCAGCCGCTGCAGCCGCTGCCTCGTCACTTGGCGGGATGGGAGGAGCAGGCGGACTCGGTGGCGGGGCCCTCAACGCAGACGACCGTGCCAAGTACGTGATTAACATCAAGCAGATTGCAAAGTTTGTAGTTGGGCTTGGCGAGCGTGTTTCGCCCACGGATATCGAGGAGGGCATGCGTGTTGGTGTAGACCGCCAGAAGTACGAGATCCAGCTCCCTCTCCCGCCGCGGATCGATCCGTCGGTGACCATGATGACGGTTGAAGAAAAGCCCGATGTCACTTACAGCGATGTTGGTGGATGCAAAGAGCAGATCGAGAAGCTCCGTGAGGTTGTGGAGCTCCCACTTCTTTCTCCTGAGCGGTTTGTGAAGCTTGGAATCGACCCGCCCAAGGGAATCTTGCTTTACGGGCCGCCTGGTACCGGGAAGACGCTCTGTGCGAGAGCAGTAGCAAACAGGACCGACGCCACGTTCATCAGAGTGATTGGGCTGGAGTTGGTGCAGAAATACGTGGGAGAAGGAGCAAGAATGGTGCGGGAGCTCTTCGAGATGGCACGCACAAAGAAAGCATGCATCATCTTCTTCGACGAGGTGGATGCGATCGGAGGCGCGCGGTTCGACGACGGAGCAGGAGGAGACAACGAGGTGCAGCGGACCATGCTCGAGCTCATCACACAATTGGATGGGTTCGACCCAAGAGGAAACATCAAAGTGATGTTTGCCACAAACAGACCAAACACGCTCGACCCAGCACTCTTAAGACCAGGAAGAATCGACAGAAAAGTCGAATTCTCGCTCCCAGACTTGGAGGGAAGAGCAAACATCTTCCGCATCCACCTGAAGACAATGCTGTGTGAGAAGGATATCCGGTGGGAATTGATTCTGAGACTCTGTCCAAACGCCACAGGAGCAGAGCTCCGGTCCGTGTGCACAGAAGCAGGAATGTTTGCCATCAGAGCCAGAAGAAAGGTGGCCAACGAGAAGGACTTCCTCAAGGCAGTGGAGAAGGTTATCAAGGGCAACATGAAGTTCAGCAGTACCAGCCAGTACATGCAATACAACTAGTGCGCCCGTAATACACGATAGAATGACGTTTTGTAGGAATGGCCGCGGTGCCCAGCTCTACTGGGGCACACGGTGCGCTCCGCTCGGGCCACTTCGTGGAGACCACTGCATGGCGCTGTTCTCCCGAAGGGAGGCTCCCCAACGGAGTTGCCCCGCGGGAGCGCCGCCGGAGGCACCGCAGCAGAGCATATGCCCTGCCGGGGGCACGCGCGACCGCTCCGCTCGGGCCACTTCGTGGAGACCATGCGTGGAGCTGTTCTCCCGAAAGGAGCGCTTCTGGGATATCTCTTGGCCCGGTATCGGCTCTCTACGCGTGCTTCGTGTGCCCTAGGGCGTATGTATATTCGTAGTCTATGTGTTAGTGGATGCTCCTGCTCTTGCGGAGTCCGTCCGTGTGTTCGTGGCTCCCTCAACGGAGTTACTCTCGCCGGGAGACGCACCGCGGGCTCCAAGACTGGCAACTGGCCCTGTCAGGGGTACGCGGTACGCTCTGCTGGCCACTCCGTGGGGGCACCGCAGCCAGTGTATATGGCCCTGCCGGGGGCACGCGGTACGCTCCGCTCGGGCCATTTCGTGGAGACCACTGAGTGGGGCTGTTCTCCCTAAGGGAGGCCCCTCAACGGAGTTGCCCCGCGGGAGAGCGCCGCCGGAGGCACCACAGCCAGTGGCGGGCGCTTAGTCCCACCACGAGACGCAGCCCATGCCGTCGGTTTGGCACGAGGCCAACAACGCGTATGGCGGCACCTTGTTCTGGGGCTCCTCGAGTCCTGCGGCCTCGCTGCTGCTCTTGGGCTTTATATTTACAAAGATCTCCTCCTCGATGCGGAAGCGGATCTTTTCGTTTACGTCTATGAACAACTCGGTCTCGTCGTCGGGCGCCCACACCCACGCCTTGTCTTCTGGTCTGTAGCTGCATCCTTCGAAGAAGTAGTTCTTGGGGATGAAGATTTCGTCGAAGAATTCCATGCGCACCTTCACCCCCTCCAGCAGGCATTCCAGCACCCAGCCTGTGAGGATTTCTCCGATGAATGGCTTCCACACCACACAGCGGAATTTCACCTCCACAAACGCCGCGCCGTCTCCTGGTTTGAGCATTCCGTCCTCGATGTCCAGAATATCCCATACGCTCACTACGAGACCTAGGTTACTAACAACTTTGTTTGAGTATTTCTTGCTGAGCTCGTTGCTGACGCACTCCCGTATGGGCACGTTGAATGTATGTGGCGGCACTCGCACCAAGTCGGAGATTTCCGAGAGTATGAACATCGTGATGTGTTGCTTTGTGCAGCGTAGTTCGATCAGCGTACTCAGCGGGCCTAAAGCTCCCTCTGTTGGCGTCAACTCCCCATCTCCTTCGGTGCTTCCTAGCCGTACTGCGTGCCTCGAGGGATGAGGGTGCACGGGTGTGCACACAAGAAAATGTGCAGGACCGAAGTTGCGATGCCCGAAGCGACGCGGATGCCGCTTGCGAAACGGGAACTGGGCCAAAGCGGCGGTCTAAGTGCTGGATTTGCCTCTGTCCACCTCTGTCCATAAAACCCCATGCTCGATGCTACTCCAGAAGGCCGGTAGGAGCGTGAATAGCTGCCCTAGGTGCTCCCCTACTATCATGACTGTGCAGGATTTTCACCACCTGCACGTGACCAGAAATGCAGTCGCAGCCAAAAGGAGCGCTAACCTCCCCATCTGGCCTGGGGGGAGTGCTGGCGGTAGCAGAGAAGACACTCACTGAGACATGTCGCACCGTATAAACAAGCCGAAGCCGTCGAAACACACAAACACAGCGTCCAAGTCCTCAGATAGAAGATTGGCCGCGGGCAGACTGCCTGCTGCGTACCTTCACAACGCGGTAGTGGCGCTGCGAGGTGGCACACTGGGAGCAGGAACGGGCGCCGGCACAAGAATCGTGAATTCAGGGGTGGAGAAGGAGGCGCGCGAAGGAGGAATAATCCCGGCCGCGCCAACAAAGACCGTGAAGCGGACTGCAGGAGACAAGTCGTGGGAAGATGCGACGCTACTCGAATGGAACCCGAAACACTTCCGGCTCTTTGTGGGAAACTTGGGGCCCGACGCGAACGACGAGCTCCTCGCCACAGCGTTCGGAAAATACAGCACGCTCACAAAAGTGAAAGTGCCTACAGACAACCGCACGGGAAAAAATAAGGGCTACGGGTTCGTGGCGTTTGAAAGCGCCGACGATTACTTCAGAGCTTTCAAAGACATGAACGGCAAGTACGTGGGGCAGCACCCAGTACAGCTCAAGCGGGCTGAAACCGCCGTCAAGCCCGTCAAGAAGACCAAGGGCCGCCGCTGAGTGCGCGCAAATACCCCAGCTGCAACCTACGCGGGTTCCCGTCACCCACTGCGTTGAACTGTTCTCCCGAAGGGAGGCTCCTCAACGGAGTTGCCCCGCGGGAGCGCCGCCGGAGGCATCACAGCCACTGCATTTGCCGATGCCCCTGCCGGGGGCACGCGCGACCGCTCCGCTCGGGCCACTTCGTGGAGACCACTGCGTGGGGCTGTTCTCCCGAAGGAAACCTCGCTCAATGCAGTTGCCCTCGCCGGTAGGTGGAAACCAGGGGCCTCCACGGCCATCGTAGCAGAGCTACGTGCTGCTGCTTTTCCCCCCCACGTAGTGCGCCTACCTGCAGTCCGCTTATCTGCAGTATTCTCAACTACTGAAAAATTTCAGCTGGGTGCTCCATGGCTTGTGTGTGCCACACCTCAAGCAAATTCGGGAACGTTCGCATAGTATTTCAGTAAGGTTCAATGTACGCGATTTCACTTGTGCGCGTGTTGCCCCTGATAGCACGTGGGGGCCTCGCTTTCGGCTCGTTTGCCGGCAGCGTGAGCCCGAGAGCAGCAGGCGTCGCCAGCAGCTGGTGTTCCAGCGGGCCGTTAGCACTCAGTGTGGGCGCGCAGAGAGCACCGCAGTGCACGGCGCGCCGCTACAAATCATCGCTCCCGGAAAACTTTGATCCGAAGCGCGACCTCCCGTCGTCAGGCGAGTGGAAGCACATCAAGCACCATATCCCTGGCGAGGCCACGCAGAAGAACGACTTGGCCAGCCGGGTGCCGCGGTTCCCGCTCGCCAAGGAGATTGTGCCCACGCTTCTTCCGCGTCCCGGGGTGCCACAGGTCGGCGACAAGTACTCGTTCGCGCAGGTGATCCAGATCCTCAAGCGCAAAACCAAGCCGGAACTCATCTACGAGGCCGAGCCGCACCGGCTCTATTTCCTCGCGTCCGTGTGCTTTGGGATCATGCTCACCGCCTACGGGCTCGTGCTCCTCGAGTACGGCGTGTTTGAATCGCGCGAACGCTACAACGCCAACGAAAAGGAGCTTTCACGTGACCTCCTTACCCGCGAGTGGGTGTTTGACGTGGTGAAGTACTCGGTGCCGGGGCTCTTTGTGTTGCGGGTGGCGCTTGCCGTGGTGCGGTTCCCCACGCGGCTCATCCGGCGCATGTGGTACTTGCCGGGCCCCAAGGAGCACGTCCAGTTCACGCTGTACTCGCTTCTCCCCGGTGGCGCCACCCCGGTGTACACGGTGCCCTTGGAAAACCTCGTGAGACACGAGAGGGCCAAAGTGTGGACAGGCAAAGGGTTCTTCGGCACCGCAGACAACTCGCAGTTTTTCTTTGCTCTCCGCGAGACCGCGCCAGGGTCGAATAAAACAATAAAGACGTGGGTGGTGGACAGGAAGGGGTTCTTCTGGAGCGACGGCCGGGTGTTTGACGTGCTCTTTGGCAAGGAGAGCGTGACCGAGGCCGAGCTCGGCATCCCGTACGACGCGCAGGTGGGCATAGTGAACCGCGGCGTCAAAAAGCAAAGGCAGCAGCTCAGAGACAAACACGGCATCTTCTACAGGTACAAGTACCAGGCGCAGGAAATGAAAAAGGACATGAAAAAGGTGTCGGGCTACGTGGGCGACAAAATGGGCATTGCAGCCAGCGACACCACCGGCAAGATCGGGGGCAAGGGCCCGAAAAAGTAGGCCGCCACTCCACTGCGGCGCTTCTCCCGAAGGGAGGCTCCTCAACGGAGTTGCCCCGCGGGAGCGCCGCCGGAGGCACCGCAGCCAGTGCATATGGCCCTGCCGGGGGCACGCGGTACGCTCCGCTCGGGCCACTTCGTGGAGACCACTGCGTGGGGCTGTTCTCCCGAAGGGAGGCTCCCCAACGGAGTTGCCCCGCGGGAGCGCCGCCGGAGGCACCGCAGCCAGTGCATATGGCCCTGCCGGGGGCACGCGGTACGCTCCGCTCGGGCCACTTCGTGGAGACCACTGCGTGGGGCTGTTCTCCCGAAGGGAGGCTCCCCAACGGAGTTGCCCCGCGGGAGCGCCGCCGGAGGCACCGCAGCCAGTGCATATGGCCCTGCCGGGGGCACGCGGTACGCTCCGCTCGGGCCACTTCGTGGAGACCACTGCGTGGGGCTGTTCTCCCGAAGGAAGGCTCCCGAACGGAGTTGCCCCGCGGGAGCGCCGCCGGAGGCAACCGCGCACCCGGATTGTATATAGGATGGACTCTTGTACTATAGGAAAAGACGATCAACTAGTCGGGGCCGTGCCTCCTAGCGTAGCCCGTTTGCAGCCACGAGACACCGCCTCCCCTGGCTCCACCTCTCGTTGGCCGCCCGGTCAGCTAAGCCGCACTGCTTATCTCCTCCCTCCTCTCCTGCCTCTGTCGTTGCAGCCTCCTCTCCGACCTCCTGCCTTTGCAGCCTCCTGCACACGCGCCTCGCCGTTTGGACACCTGTACACCCATCCCTTATCGCCCGTCTGCGAATTTTTCACCCCTTTTGTCGCGACACGGAGCCAGCGCATACTCCGTGCCTCCAGCCCGCTCCCTCCCCTGCCGCTTCTGGACCCCTCCGTCCTGCCTCTACCGTCGCCCATCGACCCCAGCAGCCCGCCAACCTGCCCTTTGCCGCCACACACCCACGCACCGCGAGTCCTGGCCCCCCCTCTGCTGCTCACGAGGAGCCGAAGTTACACAAAGCCAATTTACGACGGGCTGTTTGCGAACGCAAATTTCCGGATTTTTCTGTGCGACAACAAGCGCCCTTTTCCTTCTGGCCCCCCTCAGCTCTGTACTTCCAGTGCACCCCAGCTGCCTATTTAGCCTTCCAGCGCGTCCCCTTCTTCCACCCGCACACATACCACCCCCCCTACGCAGTTTGCGCGCGCTGGACCCTCCTGTTGCCCACCCTTTCCTGCTCCCACCCTCCCCGCCCCCCTCGCTTTTTGCGGTCGCCACTGTGTTTGTCGCAAGCGCCCTCTTAGCCAAGTAGACGGTAAGTACCCTCCACGCGCTCCCAAGCTCCACAGTTTCGCCGTTCCGCGTCTCTGTGCCGCCTGTCTGCCACCCAAGCACCACTAACGCAAGCTCCAGACGTCGCTCTGTCGTCGTCGCTGCGCATCCCCAGCCTCCACAGCTCTCGAGCACTCTTCGCCCTCACCCTCGCCCTAGCTTTTATTTTTTTTTCCAAGCCATGGCCGCCACCATGCCTAACCCCAAGGAGAAGCGCAAGGTTTGCGAGCTCGAAGACATCACAAACAGCAACAAGATGGCGTCCTACCACAAGAAGCCCAGGCCTGCTCCACTGCACGCCGCGCCTGCCCCCGTGGGCCCTGCCGCCAGCACCCGTTCAGCGGTAGCTGCTCAGGCACGTGCTCAGGCTGCGGGTGCCGTTTGCGTGGGTTCTGCGGCGTCCAAACTCGCCCCACTGGCTCCAGCACTCGCGGACTACTCGTTCGCCAAGTCCAATACTCTGCACCGTCCTCAGCAGCAGAGATCTCCCTCTCCTTCAGATACCTCGGCCGTGTCGTCGGCGCCCTCGTCAGCGCCCTCGTCGTCGGTGCCGTCTGACCGCTCAGACCCCTGCGAGCCCGTAGAGTACGATACACTGGCCGAACCAAGCAGCACGTATAGCACGGGCTCCAGCGGCTCTGGAGGGTTGCGGTCGCCCAAAAACCTGCACCACCGCAAGAGCGTTACGTTTGCGAGCGGCACGCAGGAGCCACGCACATACGAAAAGACGTACGAAGAGTCCCCGCTCCTCACGCCGAAAGAGGAAGAGGACTACTACGACGAGAAGCCGCGAGCCGCGAGCCACGGGAACAGCACGACAAAGGAATCAACCGCGACCGAATGCGGAGAGCCTCACCACCCAGAAGACCTCGACCACAACACGGACTACATCGCGCTCTCACTGACGCTCCGGCTCCTCTACGCGCAAAAGAAAACCACCAGCAACCACGTGGTGCAGCTCAGCAAACTCCTCGATTTCCACAAGAAGACTGCCACCCGCGAAGACGTGGTGGAATTTGTGCTCAAATTGATCAATAACGAGCTCAATCTCCCCAAGCAGGCGAGAATCGTGAAAACACCCAAAATAGACTGGTCAAAGTACCACCAGGCGTTCCCAGACATCGCAGCCGAGTGTCTCCGCAGCGAAAACGAGCCCATGTTCGGCGCCTTGCGCATGTTCGACAAGCACTAGCCGCCCTCCGAAGGAGACACCCTCGACGGAGTCGCCCCGCGGGAGTGCCGCCGGAGGCACACCCCACCCTAGGCACAAGCCATACCACCCCTGACACCCGCCAGCGAGTAACGACCGATCGCTGGCCGTGCGAATATATGATTACGAAAACTAAAAAAAACTGCCTCGCAGACCGATGGCCGGAGAGCTATCGCGTGTATATAGAGTAATGAAGAGAAGACTAGCTAGTGTAGACCAGCAGAGGGTCCTGCCGGAGGCACCACCCTCGACGGAGTCGCCCAGCGGGAGCGCCGCCGGAGGCATACCGCGACTTTCGCTTCTGTCGCCGCACCCGCTCCGCTCGGGCCACTCCGTGGAGGCCACTGCGTGGGGCTGTCCTCCGGAGGAGACACCCTCGATGGAGTCGCCCCGCGGGAGCGCCGCCGGAGGCATACTGCGACTTTCGCTTCTGTCGCCGCACCCGCTCCGCTCGGGCCACTCCATGGGGGCCACTGCGTGGGGCTGTCCTGCGGAGGGGCAATCACTTGTCTGCCTTTCTCGCGTCCGCGTCGTTTTCCTCCTCGCTGTCGGTGACCAAGAAGGCGTCCGAGTTGACTGGGGCGTCCGAGTTTAGCGGCTGCCACTTCTTCGTTTGCGGCGCTTCGGTAAAGCTGTCCAGCTGCTCCTGTGTCTTACGCCTCGGCAACGCCGGCGCCTGGTCGTCGTCGTCGTGGTCGTTGTCGTTCATGCTGATGCGGCTGTGGAAGTCGTTCAGGAGGATCACCGGGTCCTCGTCGAACCGTGGCGCCCGCTTCAGGTACGACGACCCGCCGAGAGCGCCAAAGAGCTTCGGGTTTTGTTTCGCTCCACCCGCTTCGCTATGGCTTCTCCCGTTGCCGCCGCTGCCGCCGCCGCCGCCGCGCCTTGGCTCTCCGCCGCTGCCACGCCGCTGCTCTCTCTGCTCGGCCTTCTCGTCCTCGGTCAACTCCAGGATCTTCTTGGCAAGCCCGGACACCCACCCATTGAGGGTGGTGCGCGCCTCCTCGATCCCCTGGGAGAAGTTCTCCTTGATCTGGCTGAAGTCGTCCAGGAGGTCGCTGCCGTCATCTTGAGCTGGCGCGTGTTCGCCGCGCTCGCCGCGTCTGCGCCGCGACCGCACTCTTCTGGCATGCTCCTCACGCTCAAACTCCTTTTGGAGCTTGCGGGCGAGAATCTCGTCGTCCGTCAACGTGGCGTTTGTGTGGGTGCTGATCCGCCCCTGGGGCGCGGCCGCGCTGCCCCCCGCTGTTGCCGCCGCCGCCGCCACAGCGGGCACGGGGATCTCCGGCTCGTAGCTGGGGTCGGAGAGGTAGAGAAGCGCGTTGAACGCGGGGTCCAACTCGCCCGACGACGCAATCAACACCGCCTTGAGAACCTTCTCCTCGAGCGCCGGAAACGCCTCCTTGAGCTCGCTGAGTGCTTGGCTCCGCGGCGACTGTGGCCGCGCTGGTGGCGGTGGGCCTGGCTCATCGTCGTCTTCGAGCTTCAAGTCCTTTTCGGGTACCTTTGGCGGCGTGTCCGTAGCTGCGGCGCCCTTGTCGTCCTTGCCGTCCTTCTTGTCACTGGCGCCTTTGGCGTCGGCGGCGGTGGCGTCCTCCTTGTCGGTGGCGGCCACCACGGCGTCCTTCGCAGCGCTAGCGCCAGCGTCCGCGGCGCTGGGATCCTCAATCGGCTCCAGCAGCACCACCTTGAGCGTGTTCGATGCCTTGGCCATTTTGTGTGTGTCGCCCCACCCTGCCCCAGTGGCACCAGCGCCAGCTAATTAAGCCCTGCCCCGCGACCCACCGCCTCCCCGGATCCTGCACACACCCGCGACTACTTAAGAGAAAATTTTGCGCCCGCTTCGCTGGGACTTCTTTGCACACCAGATAGAAAATAGAAACTCCGAAACTTTAGAGCTTCATACTGGCGTGCCTTCGGTATGGAGTGTGGACAGCGGAGGCAAAGTAGACTTGACGGCGGTGTCGCCCGCGAAGTGCCGGCCTGCGCCGCGCTTCCTCGCACCGCCGTCGCACATCTGTAGACCACTGGCTGTAGACGCCTTTCACCTACGCAGCGCCCCACGGCAGCACCACCGGAGGCATGCACGCTTGGGGCTGTCCTCCGCAGGAGCCACCTCGACGGAGTCGCCCCGCGGGAGCGCCGCCGGGGGCATACTGTGCTGGCAGAGTTTCGCTTCTGTCGCCGCACCCGCTCCGCTCGGGCCACTCCGTGGAGGCCACTGCGTGGGGCTGTTCTCCGAAGGACGCACTCTCGACGGAGTCGCCCCGCGGGAGCGCCGCCGGAGGCACACCGCACACACCTGGCAGGCGTCAATTCAGTCGCTCGGCTCGGGCCACTCGGTGGAGGCCCGGCGTGGAGCTGTGGGCGGCAGGGCGCGGCGCCACGCCACTACAGTCAGTCCTATGCTAGTGTATTGTCTATGTACGTGGCTACGCCGCCTCCTCGCGCTTTTTCTGCTTGAGGTCGGCCAACTCCTTCTGTCTTCTCTTGTAGTCCAAGTTCTCGCACTCCTCCCACGCGTGCTTGTCCAACTTGCACTCGATCGCCAGGTTGGCTGACTGTCTGATGAGGCATATCTGGTGGAGCGCGTAGTACGCGGCGCATCTGTCTCTCCACTTCAATGGCACTTTGTACTTCTGCAAATCGTCCTCGGAGACTATTGGTTAGTATGTGCTATGGTGCGGAGGCAGCGCTGCTCCCGCAGGCTACTCCGTCGACGGCGCCCTCCACGAAGTGGCCCGAGCAGAGCGGGTGTGGCGACAGACGCGAAAGTCTGCCAGCGCAGCATGCCTCCGGCGGCGCTCCCGCGGGGCGACTCCGTCGAGGGTGCCTCCTCCGGAGGGGACAGCCCCACGCCCTGGTGGTCTCGGTGTCCTCGCTGAGCTGGTCACATGACCCCGGCCCCGCCATGCGCTCTCTGTTGCTCAGGATGGCAGAACTCGAGTGGGCCCTTTGGGGCAGCCCTCGTTCCTGCTGTACTCCCGGCTGGCGTGGCGCTTGTGCTTAGCGCTCGGTGTGGGCCGCTGCGGTCGATGCCGCCCTCGCTGCTGCCGCGGTCGCGTTCGCCGGGGCGGCCGCCGCCGCCACGAGTCTGTCTGCGGCTGCGCACCGCGCGCGAACGCGGCGCGTGTTTCTGTACTTACGGAGAGGTGGGAATTCGGTCACAGTCATCTCAAGAGTTTGCTGTGTGTGTCTGGGCAGGCGAGTGTGTGTGCTCGGCTGCTGCCTCTGCCTCTTTTCTGTTCACGCTATAGGCCAGAGATTTATGTTACACAAAACTACCAATTTGTATGCAGGCCTCGATGGTGGGTCGCCTGGCGGTCTTGACGGGGCCAAAGGGGCCCAGTTGGGGCCGGCGATGGGGCCATCAGGGTGAGCCTATGGTGGGCGCCTACGACGCGGTTGCTACTGCCGCCTACACGAGTCTCGTGAACTGTAGTGCTTTTCTATGTACACCCTCTTTCGATCCAGAGATCTGGCGCCGGCGCTTCCTTGCGGCGACGCATATTTGTAGGCGCTCTAACGGCGCAGCCACGGCCGCTACCCCTCGGGAAGCACAGACTCCGTTGGCGCCACGGGCTCCTCTGGGAGCGTGTGCTTATCTCGGCGCGGCGCAGCTGCTGAGAGCACTTTTGGGCACCGCGTTGGCCATGGCCGGACCGCCGTACGCGCGCCCGTCTAGTGCGGCACAGGGCCGACGAGCGGCTACTTCTGGTGCTGCGCGAGTCTGTCCTTTAGCTCAAAGTACTGGCACTTGAAGAACTCCTCCTTTGTCTTGGCACAGAAAGACGTGCCCTTGTCGAGGCACTTGAAGTACTCGATCAAGGGCGCCGCGCAGTGGTCTCTATGCACAAACGGCACGTCGTATTTGTCCATCTCCTCCTGGGACGCTGCGTCGTTAGTATGTGAAGGAAGGCTCGAGGACGGCGCTGAGTGCTGCCGCGTTCCGCGAGAGAAATGCTCAGCTGCGGGCGCCGCCGCCACATGGGCTACTCCCGAAGGGAGCCTCGCTCAACGCAGTTGCCCTCGCCGGGAGGCGCCGCCGGAGGCACTCCCAAACGCTCGTTTGTTCAGGCTGCGACGTCTTGTTTCGCGATGCTCGCTCATGCTCGCCGAGCTGGTGCGCCAGCGCCACGGGTCGCGCCGCGCCCGCGATGCCAGCGCTGTGCCGGCCGTGTATACTTACGGATAGGTGGGAACTCGTATTTCTCAGCAGCCATTTTGCGTGGTTCGGTGCGGTCGTGCTGGCGGTGCCCTGCTAGCTGGCGTAATTCCCAGTGCTTTTATTGGCGTGGTGCCGGACTGGGCGCTATCTGCAGGAAGTGTTTTTTTTGTTGCGCGCTGCGAAGAGGATGCCACGACAGAGTGGGCGGCGACGGGCCACGGATGGCGGTTCTGCAAGCCGTGGCAGGGGAGAGGGTGGCAGTGGGACCGCTGTGGAGGCGAAGTGGAAAGGACGTGGAAAAGACGACGAACGGGCGTGAACGGCGCACGAGCAGGGTAGCTGTGAGGAGGCTGCGAGAAATGGCTGCGAAAAATGGCTGCAAAACAAATGGCTGAGAAGGAGAGGCCGACACCGCGCAGACTCAAGACGAGAGAGCCAGATGCGGCACCCACGGTAACCATCACCTCCTTGAGAGGGGATCCGTCCCGTGTGGAGAGCGACAAGCCCAGGCATTGGCGGGGGGCCGCACCCGCTCCGCTCGGGCCACTCCGTGGGGGCCACTGCGTGGGGCTGTTCTCCCGAAGGGAGTCTCGCTCAACGCAGTTGCCCCCGCCGGGAGGCGCCGCCGGAGGCACCACACTGGCCTCTTGCCCGAGCACATAAAACGATTCTCCCTGTCCTTTTGCTCGTCCACGGGGCCGTTCTCCCGAAGGGAGCCTCGCTCAACGCAGTTGCCCCCGCCGGGAGGCGCCGCCGGAGGCACCAACAGCCACGCAGGGCCCGTGCTCGCTAACGGGCCAACTAG
>PPIY02000059.1:0-38643 GCA_003707405.2 Dujonia schatavii | reverse complement strand
GAAAGGTTTTATCGTCTGGCTAGCAGGAAAAAGAAAAAAAAAAAAAAAAAAAAAACAATACAAAAAGAAAGTAGAAAAAAATCCAAGCCGAACTACCAAAAGACGGAAGAAGCAAGTATGGCTATATGGGGCAAGTAGTGGAAAGAACTAAGAAGATTGCACACGAAAGTATGCAAGGAAATGAGAGATTCATGCTCACTAAGACTACTGTATCTGCTACTGCTGGCTTCTCTGCTGCTAGTACTACTGCTGCCTTATTGCCTGCAGTACGCAGCAGCAGCTGCAGCATCCAGAACAAGAGACAGACATCACAAGTAATTTCAGCAAGCACAGCAACCAAATGCGGTGGAGCTCCAACGCGTCTCTTGCTTTTGGTGATGTTTGGATTCCAGTTGCCTACTTGGCCGAACGGAAACCAAACTCATCCATTATCCAGCTAGAATAGGCTGTTGTAAGTAAGCAAAACAGAGCTTGCACATTGAAGCAAAAAAAAAAAAGAAGAATTTTCGGTAGATATTTTTGTGTAATGTAGGTCCTGTTGCCTATTTTAGCTCTGAACAGCTCGTTAACTTTTATTTTTTTTATACGTGTTGCCATTCTTACTTAATCTAAGAACTATTCGTCGTAAACGCCTTTATATAGAGCGACACATTCTTCCTTCCTGTGGAAAAAAAGGCGGCACCAAACTTTAACCGCTTTCTTTTATATATTAACCACCTTAGCGTGCTGATGAGAATAGAAAGACAAGAAAAAAAAAAATTAGAGTAATAGAGAGACAGCGCTGTGTTCAGATTTTTTTTTTTCCCTTTTTTCTTTTTTTGCCCTTTGCCTCTTTTATAGTCAGTCAGCTATAAAAAAAAACAAGACACATACAAGAAAAATAGAGATACCGCTCTGTTGCCGCGCAAATACAAATCATCATCCCCCAAGAACAAAAGTCACCACAGACGCAAGCGAAAACAATACTCCTTCTTTACCTCCGCAACCCCATTTTTGACCGGCAGTTTCTCGTTGCAACACCCTTTGTATTATAATATATTGTCGACATACAGCTAACGAGCCATGAGCCATTCCCTGTCCCCCACAAATAGGAACTCCATATTTGGCTGGGTCAAGAATCTCAAGAGGGGGTCTTTGATGTCCAACGAGAGTGTGAACGAGATTTCAGACAAGGAGGATTTCAACTTCAACAACAATAGTGTGAATAGCAATAACAACTATGCCAATGCACCTGAGTCTGTGGCGGTGTCGTCGCCAACGTCCGAAAAGAAACAGAATGCGCTGGATTTTTTACGTCCCAGTCTCATGAACCACAAATCCAGATCAACCAACAACATAAATAGAATACGGTCCAACTCGTTGAACCAAAGCGACAAATCTTTACGGCAGCATAGGGACTCGTTTTTACAGCATAACCCACTTATCGATGAAAACAGTAAATATTTTGGAGTCCCGTTAGAGGATGCCATAGACCAGGCATGTGCAAAAATCTCCATTCTAACAACAGAGCCTGGCAACGTGTTACAGTATGGAAGAATCCCCATAGTGGTTGCGAAATGTGCCATCTACATCAAGAAAAATGGCTTAAATGTGGAGGGTATATTCCGTGTTGGAGGCTCATCGAAGAGATTAAAGGAGCTTCAACTCATATTCAATTCGCCGCCTGATTTCGGCAAGAAATTAAACTGGGACGGGTACACTGTGCACGATGCATCCAGTATATTGAGGAGATACTTGAATGCATTGCCAGAGCCTTTGATTCCTTTGGATTTGTACGAGGACTTTAGGGAACCCTTGAGACAGAGACAACGCATTATCAACTATATGAAGTATAAAGCGGAACACCCTAAAACCACTACTCAACCGAAGGATACAGCACCAGTAACGACGGCTCTACCAGCAGCACAACCAGATGGTAACTCTTCATCAATACCCGTGCCACAAATCGTGACTGACGGTACAGATACATCGTCGCCACCAAAAGATACCCAAGTGGTGGAAGGCCCGGAAACTCCTGCACAGGCTCTCAACTCTACCCAGACTGAGCCATTGACGGAAGCAAACATCGATAGATTGAATAGCTCGTCACAACCCCCAATGTCAGGACACGAACAGGTTATACAACAACAACAACAACAACAACAACAGCTGGCAGACTCAACCACAATAACAAAGACGACAACTGAAGCTATGCCTGTTGCGCCAGCCGCTACTCAAGAAGCTCGTGATGCTGCTCAACACAAGAAATCAAAAAATTACAGAAAATTAACCAAGGAAGTGCACGAAGCCATTGATATCTACAAGGAATGTGTCAACAATTTGCCAGAACTATCTAAACAATTGCTTTTCTACATTCTTGACTTATTAGCCATGGTTCAAACGCAGTCTGCTGAAAACTTGATGTCATCCAGAAACTTGGCTGCGATCTTCCAACCATCTATACTCTCACACCCAAACCACGATTTGGATCCAATCGAATATGCCTTGTCTCAGTCAGTGGTTGAATTTTTGATAAGGTATGCGTACAAGTTATTACCAAATCAGGGGGGTGAAGAAAAATCTCGTCCAACCAGCGTGTCTGGGGGACGTGGTCAAAAAGATGAGGGAACTTCAAGTCCCACAAACAATGAGGGTATAGATTCTGGCAGACATGCAACGACGGACGGGACTTCTTCGTCTACTGCAAATCCACCAACAGCGTCAATTCCTATTCCAGGTGCTTCGACCTCTGAACATAACAGTCAAGGTAATGACGTTACATACGCTTCATCACCTCCTATTGACAATTTGATGGCTGTGCCCAATAATCCAAACTACAAACGTCCACATAGTAGGTCTGTTTCCTCCAACCAGTCCCATGACATGGTTGGCTACAACAATGGCAGAAAGGTGTTACCCATTCTTGATCTGGACAACGAGAACACGTCACTCGACCTTGATATTACCGATGACGACGAAATCTCGTCCAACCCCAACCATAATTGCAACAATAACAGATCCAATGCGACTTTGGGCTCTGACTTCAAGATATACGGCCAAAATATTGACTCAGTGCTTAACCAATTGACCTTGGAAGCTAACCAGAAGTCTAGCAATTCCATTGTGAACAACAACGATACCACCCTAACACAAGAAGATAAAACCGCAGATTATGAGAAAGACATTAGCCCGGTTATCATAGTTGAGCCTCCTGCATCGGTACAACAAGCCGTGCTGCCAACAGCTGCTGCTGCAGAGGAGTAACTGATGGCTCACTTTGCAACCTTCGCTATTTTTTTTCTCTCTTTTTTTTTTTTTTTTTTTTTTTTAAAGAAATCATTTTTCAACCGAGTGAACAACGTATATCACTTCGAAAGGAAATTATCATTTCCTAGATTCATATTCACAGAGGAGCAAATGTCTGGATTACAGCTTGATACTTCCTGCCTAACACACCACCACTTGCATATTTTAGTATATTTATGTGAAACACTTGCGTGTATAGCCTTTTAGATTCAGTCGTGCCACGGCCAAAAAAATACGTAAAGATTGAAAAACGAAACAGAAGAAACGAAGTAAGACTGTACCACCATTGGTCCGTAGCAAGAAGATAATGTCGGACGAAGAGCGTAGAAGCCCAAGCAAGGAAGAAGAAGAGGAGGACAATGAATTAATAGATGAAGAGGAAGTCGATGATTTGTTTGGAGACGATGACGAAAATGACAACGAGACCCAGCAATCGAGCCGTCCTATTGTCGACGACGAAGACGAAGAGGACGAGGAGAGCGAAATTGATGAAGCCGAACTCAAAGTGATAGACATATCTCTTCCACGTCATGCTATATCTAGCAAAACCGAGGAGAACGTGTACAACATCAAGATGCCCGTATTCTTGAACGTCGAGGCTGTCCCATTCGACCCAGCAGAATTTAAGCAACAAGTTAAAGTGAATGCCGAAAACAGAGGCAAATTAGACTTGTCTGCGAAACAAATAAACGAAGATGTTGTGGCTGAGAAGCTCTTGAACGAAAATACCGTGAGGTGGAGGTATTCTAACCAGAATGACGATATTATCAAACAATCGAATGCACATTTCGTACAATGGGATGACGGCTCATTATCCATCAAGATTGGAAGTGAGATGTTCGATTTCAGAGAGTTACCTAACGCTGACAACATATTAGTGCGTTCTCATGACCAATTGGAGTTTCTCCAGAGTGACTCGATTATCAACAAGCTTGCCAACTTGGTTCCAACGTCTATGAATTCTGCCACTCATAAAAAACTCACACAAGCAGTGAAGAATATTCAAAGAAAGGACAAAATTCTCAATACACTCACAGAGAAGGACCCCTTGTCAATACAAAGAGAAGCTGATGAAAGTGAAAGGAAGGTGTTGAAAATGAGAAGACAAATGGAAGCCAAGAGAAGATTACAGGAAGACAGATTGGAAAGAAGTCATGGATCCGCTGGAGCTGGTTCCAGTGCAGGTAGATACGACAATGAGTCTGCGTATGAAAGATTCGAAAGAACTTATGGTTATGATGAGGAAGACGATGATGACGGATTTATTGATAACGACGAAGAAGAGGAGGATGAGAATGATGACGACGATGACGAAGAGGAGGATGATGCTGCTGCTGAAAGATTGAGAAACGTCAAGTCAGAAGGAGCATCAAAATACTCGAAAACTTCAAGAGAAAGCGATGAAGAGGAGGAAAAGAGCAGAAAAAAGAGAAGAATTATCGAATCTGATGATGACGAGTAAGCAATCGCAATTTGTACAATATCACAACGTTGAGCAATTAAATACATTATTATACATCAACATTTATAAACAGGATCTAAACATTCCCTATATGCTTTTCAAACTTTCTCTCCTCATTCTTTTTTTTCCTTCTTGACTGCTGAAGTCTGACTCTTCACTCTGTTGTACATGTCATTAATTTTTTTACTTGGAACTTTGGCTGGCCAATAGATGCTAGCGTAGGACCACAAATGTTTTCTTTGCTTATCTTGCGGGATCGACAGTTTGGGTATTTTGTCACCCTCAATGAAATCACCAATGTTCAAGAGTTCACTCTTGAGAATATGCGCCCACTCGCTCTTCTCTAACCCTTTACTTCCCTTATGAAGTTTCATCAACGATTTGGACACAGGTTTCAACGTGAGTTTGCACTCTGCTTCATCCATACTCTCATACTCAAGTTCATCATTTCCGTGTTGGTGGTGCTTATGGTGTTGGTCCAATCTTGGAGAACCACCAGCAGAGGCTGGCACAGGAGTGCCCTGTTTCTTTAATTTGGATGCCGTTGTAGCAGATGCAGTGGTTGCCGATTTGGTCTTCAAACTCTTTGAGGGTTGGGGAGTTTCTGACTTGGGCTTTCTGATTTTCTTTTTGAGAGAAGAAGAAGTGGAGGTTGCAGAAGCCGAGTTTCCATTTGCATTATGGTGGTTGGAGCCAATAGAGGGCTCATCGCCCTTGAGCAAGCTGAATAAATAATCAATTCTTCTACCAAGATGAACAGAGCCGGGCACTTTTTTTGCCAGTGACTTTTCTTTGCCCTTTTCATCCTTTGTAGTAGGCTCAGCTTGTTTGCCATCAGCGCTTCCATTGCTTACACCAGTGCCATTGGAAGCCTCTGTACCCGGTGAAGAAACTCCATTTGCCGTAACTGAACCAGAAGAAGAAGCATCTTTCTGAGACGAAGTTTGTTCCTTTGATGGCTTACTTGCAGGTGGTCGAGTTGGAGGTGCCTCCAAAAATAGCTTATTTTGTAATCCCAATACTGGGTCATCTCTAATCTGTACCCAAGACCCGTAACCAAACTTGAACACACCAACGAGCAACATTGAGTCATCCTTTGGACCCCATTCACACGACCATTGACTGACAGCCTTGGGGGTTTTCGGAATCACAAACGATGCTGGGTTTGATTTCGGAATAAGAGATTCGAGAAGCGACATATCTTGAGGTCTTGTCAACACAAGCTCAGCATTGATATTCTTGACCCCTTGATACTCAAATAAGACAGCCTTTTTTTCTTTCTTCTTCGCAACCCAAAGAGCCATTGGATTAGAACCATCAGGATTAACAACAGACTTGTCTTTCAGCTCCATAGCCAATTTCTCTAGTTCAGCTAATGCCTTTGTTCTTCTCGCATCTTCTTCCGCAACAAGTGCCTTAGCAGTGCTTATTATCTCGTTGTATGCATGTTTAATCAAGACTGGATTCTTGTTGGAAATACTACCGTCTTCGACCAATTGCTCCCACTTGCCAGCAAGATCACCGTACTTAAGCAATGACCTGTATATACCTCTTATCTCTTTCTCGGACAACAGATGATCTTCTGCATTTCTCTTTCTTCTTGCTGAGCGTTTACTATTTTCGACGTCGCTATCGAAATCACTAGCAGTATCCATATCTTCACCTTGCAATGCTTTGACTGCTGCTCTTCTCTTAGAGTACATAGAAATTTGTTCCTGTAAGTACTCATCATCTGCCTTTCTCTTTTCTTCGTCTTTCAACTTCGTTAACTCCTCTTGTGGAATGATATCATCCCATTCCAAATCTGCCTTATAGTCTGTAACTTCAAATTGCTTTAAGAACTCTTCAGACCCTAAATTCGACTCTCCCAAGTCTGGAGCTGTGATATGATCTTCGGCATGATCCAAAACTTCATCCAAATTCAACTCTTCCAATTTCTTTTGGTTGTCATTTTCCTTGAACATATTACCTGCACCAAACTTCAAGATTTGTGACAATTCGTTCGAAGATGGTTCTGTGCTGCTTAAGCTGCTAGACTTTCCCTTAGCCGCGGGATCGGTAATACCAAGGGAAATGATTGCGTACTCCAAAATCATCTTCTTTCTCGCTCTTTCCAAAATTTCTTCTTCAACAGTGTCTTTACTCACAAATCTGTATACCAGAACGTGATTTTTCTGGCCAATTCTGTGAGCTCTTGCCATAGCCTGCAAATCTGCTTGTGGGTTCCAATCAGAGTCGAATATGATCACTGTGTCTGCGGTCATTAAGTTGATACCCAAGCCACCTGCTCTCGTAGAAAGTAAGAAAGCAAAATCCTTTGAGTCCTCTGCGTTGAAATGATCAATAGAAATTCTTCTTTGTGCAGAAGGGATTCCTCCATCGAGCCTTTGAAATTGGTAACCTTTGATAGCCATGTAATCACCCAATATATCCAACATTCGAACCATTTGAGAGAAAATTAACACTCTGTGGCCCTCCTTTTTCAATCGGGTCAATAACTGCTCCAACAAGACCATCTTACCAGAAGACATAATCATGCCTCTAAGCACATTATCGCGCGAATGGCTCACTCCTTGTTTTGCAAGGACTCTATTTTCTGCACCTTCAAAAAGATATGGGTGGTTCGATGCCTTTTTCAACTCACTCATAACGTTTAACAACGAGATTTGTGCTCCCTTCAGGTTTCCAGCGTTAAGGGCCAGGTAGTTCTTTGTGATGATATTTTTGTAGTACTCAGTTTGCAAATCGGATAATTCTACTCTCAAGATGCGTTCGGTCTTCGAGGGCAAAGATTTTTCAACATCTTTCTTCAATCTTCTCAAAATAAAAGGTTTGATGTTCTCTTGAAGTTGCTTAATATATTCCTCTTGGTCGTCATTTGGAGCATCAAAATCAATCTCTTGTTCAATTTGGAACTTTCCCGGCATCAAAAAGTTACATAATGCAGCCAATTCCTTGATGTTGTTCTGAAGTGGTGTTCCAGTGATCAACAACTTGTTGGTTGTATTGAATGACTTTAACGACTCATAAAGAGATGACTCAGCGTTTTTTAATCTGTGGGCTTCATCCACAGCACAGAATTGCCATTTGATCTGTCCCAATTCTGATCTATCTTTCAAGATATACTCGTATGTTGTCAAAAGGACGTTAAACTTTGGCTTTTTGTTATTATTTCCATAGAATTCATAATCCCTTAAATTTTTCCTAGACTCCGTATTCCCCAAATAGTAAATGCAATTAACATCTGGCGACCATTTCTCAAATGTCTCTTGCCAAGCTGGTATTGTGGATAAAGGAACAACAACCAAATGTGGCCCATTTTGTCTTCTGGCATAAATTAACCACGATAAGAAAGCGACTGTTTGCACTGTTTTTCCCAATCCCATTTCATCGGCCAATATCCCATTTTCATTTCTCGACCACAAGAAAGCCATCCAGTTCAACCCTGTCAATTGAAAGTCTCTCAACTCACCATTTTTGATGAAAAGTGGCTGCTTCACTAACTTTTCAAATCTCGGACGTTGGCTCAATGGGTATTTAGCGGACAAGCTTGGAAGAATTTTAGAGTTTAGTCTTTGTTGATACTTTGCCACTTGTTCAGGAGCAATTTTAGCGATCTCTTCTGCATTTTCCCATGAACACTCGTCGTAGTATAGCCTCTTCCATTTACAGAAGTACTGCAACTGGCTTTCACCGTTATCCAACTCTATTCTTTCACTGTCAACGATTCGTTCGACTTGAGTGTACTCCTCTTGCTCATCTCTTTTCCTTTCTCTTTCGATATCCATCGCTTCCAAATCCTCTTTGGTTGTGAGCGGGTCGGACCTGATTTCCTGGTCCATGATAATGAATTGTTTTATGTAGTTATCCACTTTTCTGAAACCCTTGTAGGTTTTCAACTTGGCATACGTTTCCCAGGTATTATGCAAATGAGATGAATCATTCCACTTGATCAAAAAGAGATGGTCCAACTTGGGATCATTGGTCAAAGTGGCATTCTCCTCGTTCAACTTATGGTCCATTACTTGGTCTATCCCCTTTTCAGGTTCTTCCAGTTCGATTGCCTGTTGGTAGTAATAATAATCATTATTTTCGTCTTCATCGTCTTCATCTTCTCTGTCGTCACTTTCAAGCAAATCATCGTTATCGTCCACATCCACCAAGTAATTCACTTGCTTTGAATTCCTAGAGGAAAATCTAATCTCCGCTGGAAGTTGTGGTGTGGTTGAGTGTGCTTGCTTTTGCTTCTTATAAGCGCGTGTGCTCTTCTTATTTCTTTTCTTAGGCTTGGAGCCTTCATAGTATTCGTCTTCTTCTTCGTCATCATCGTCATCGTCATCGTCTATATCCTCATCTTCTTCATTCAGTTCCTCGTATTCAGCATTACGAGCAGCCTGCTTCTTTCTAGATTTGCGGGGAGCGACTTCAGACTCGCTGTCACTCTCAATTATTGTGGGGCCCTTCCGTTCTCTATGCGATCTTCTCAAGCCATAGAGTTCCGGATTGAGGGCAACTTCTTCAGGAAGGAATGCCTTCACCATTGTGTGACTTGGCAAAAAAAGAAAATGTTGATGTGAGATCAAAGTCTTGTGTAGGTGCTTGTGGTAAGCTTTAGAATGTTGGCAAAGGCAGTAGTTGTGTTGTTTTAACAGCTGATACCAGTAATTGTTCCTTTGTTTCCGAACTTCGCTCTCAATGCGATCTATAAACTAAACAGTGGGAAATGTACCGGAGATACGATTTGCTTTCCCAACGGCTAGTCTATTCAAGTTCTCAGGCCTTACTATACTTCCCAAACGATTTCCTTTAACCCAAAGTGAAACGTAGACAGAGGTATGAAGTAATAAGCTGAAAGAAAAATCAAAATACTAAAAAAAAAAATTGAGGCTAACACGAGGAAATTTCCGACGACAACGCCGACATGGAAATCCCTTTTTTCACTAAGAAATGTGACGGATACCACGATATACATTATTTGGCAGGCCAATGAAAATTGTTGAAGTCATGAAATTGAGTATAAAGCTACGTAGATAACTAAATCAAGCTGATTGAAATTTGTCAACTGCGCCGACACAAGTGGTCATTGGACGCATCCTCAAGTCCAGGAGAAGAGACCATGAAGTCTTAGAGTGTTCCTTCTGGACCACTTCCAGATTTCCTAGTATTTTCTCTCCGGTCTGTGAAACAGTCAGCCTTGAACTGTGACTTTTCTCGAAGCTCTTGAATGATTTTGCAGCCAAACATGTCGCAACGCAGAGTCAAAGTAAAATGTGACGACAAGAGCACAGGACTCCTGCGCAGTCATCATACATATAAGGGAGAAGGCGTCCCTTCACAATGTACCAGACAGGTATGTAACTGTACAATCTAACATATGATCTGCCTTCAGTGATTTGACAGCATATGCCTATGAATGGTTGCAAAATCGGTCTGCATCTATGCATTCGTTTTAAGACCCGAACAAAAAAAAAAAAACAAGGTCAATCCAAAACGCACACAGCCAATCACAGTCCCTAATAACCAGCAAAAGCTGCTATATTCTTGAGAACAACTTATGTGTCCAGAGCAGTAGTCTGTAACCATAAATTTCACCCAATGAGGTACGATTCAAGCAGGAACCTGTCAAGGATAACAGCCTACTTGCCCCTGAATTTGTGCACTGACTAGAAGATCATCTTCTTTCTAAAGCAAAACGAATACTTACGTACCTGAAATCACTTGCTCGTATGCGAAGGCTGAATTAAAGTCATAATCTCCCATTACTCTCTGAATCATTAAGATTGGGTAAGAAAAGAATGGCTACGACGAAAAATAAATAGGATCCGACTTCAGGGGAGGAGGATTCAAAATTTCGCGCAGAATATAACACAAAACAGGTAAACCAACTGCTGCCATTTGTTTTTGTGGGATACACGACGGCAGGTAGAGAGGATCATCAGGCTATGTTAATATCCTGCACATGGGAACACACTTCAGCAGTAATTCAAATGGTTTTACAGTACCGAGATGGTTCTTTTTCTAGATTTATGCAACTGTGGTCGAAAGCTTGAACTAGTGTAGGCACCATCACACATTTTGACAATCTATTTAGCAAAAATAACCTTGCTCACCATTCACCCAATAATATTGCTTGCTTTAGTCATATGGTACTCCCTTAACTTACCCAGAGCGTATATTCGTTCCCGTTGGTCACATGACTCTATATATTCGAATTTTTTTTTTCACGCTTCATGCAGGGTAAGCATAGAGAGGAGACTGAAAAAAGAGATGAAAAATAGAATCAAAGCATCTCAAACATCCAACGACACATAAAGTCAGCCTTCCCCCAAAACTACTTGCAAATATGGATAAAGCTACTAGAATTGCTATTGTGTCGACAGACAGGTGTAAGCCTAAGAAGTGTCGTCAGGAATGTCGTAAGAGTTGTCCTGTTGTCAAGACTGGAAAATTGTGTATTGAGGTTACACCTGCGTCAAAAATCGCCTTCATCTCGGAAACTTTGTGTGTTGGATGTGGTATTTGTGTGAAGAAGTGCCCCTTTGATGCAATTCAGATTATCAATTTGCCAACCAACTTGGAGTCGGAAACCACCCACAGATACTCTGCCAACTCTTTCAAGTTGCACAGATTACCCACTCCTAGACCAGGCCAAGTCTTGGGTCTTGTTGGTACTAACGGTATTGGTAAGTCCACTGCTTTGAAAATTCTTGCTGGTAAGCAGAAGCCAAACTTGGGTAAGTATGACAACCCCCCAGACTGGGAAGATATCTTGAAGCACTTCAGAGGATCGGAATTACAAAACTACTTCACCAAAGTTTTGGAAGATAATATCAAGGCCATCATCAAGCCGCAATACGTGGATAACATTCCAAGAGCGTTGGCCAAGTCTAAGGTTAAAGATGTTGAAAGCGTTTTGAAGCTGAAGAACGAGAAACCAGATAAATGGGACTACTTCATGAGAGTGTTGGAATTGAATGGTGTCATGTCCAGAGAAGTGGAAAACTTATCTGGTGGTGAGTTGCAGAGATTCGCGTTAGGTATGACCTGTATTCAAGAGGCCAACGTTTACATGTTTGACGAGCCATCATCTTACTTGGATGTTAAACAGCGTTTGAGAGCTGCCGAAATCATCAGATCCTTGTTGCACCCAACTTGCTACGTCATTTGTGTTGAGCACGATTTGTCTGTTTTGGACTACTTGTCTGATTTCGTGTGTATTTTGTACGGTACGCCATCTGTGTACGGAGTTGTGACATTGCCCTCGTCCGTTAGAGAAGGTATCAACATCTTCTTGGATGGTCACATTCCAACTGAAAACATGAGATTCAGAACTGAATCTTTACAATTCAGATTGTCCGATGCCAACGATTTCCTTGAATTGGACAAGTCCAACTCGTACCAATACCCTGCTATGGAAAAGACTCAGGGAGATTTCCATTTGAAGATTGAAGAAGGTGATTTCACCAACAGTGAAATCTTGGTGATGATGGGTGAGAACGGTACGGGTAAGACCACCTTCTGTAGATTACTTGCCGGTTTGATCACTCCGGATGATGCCAAGAAGGCTCCGAAATTGAACGTTTCCATGAAACCTCAAAAGATTGCTCCAAAGTTCCCAGGTACAGTTAGACAATTGTTCTACAAGAAGATTAGAGCATCGTTTTTGCACCAGCAATTCCAGAGTGACGTTGTGAAGCCATTAAGAATCGACGATATTATTGACCAAGAGGTTCAGCACTTGTCCGGTGGTGAGTTGCAGAGAGTGGCCATTGTGTTGGCTCTCGGTATCCCGGCCGACATTTACTTGATCGATGAGCCTTCGGCCTACTTGGACTCCGAACAACGTATCATCTGTTCCAAGGTTATCAGAAGATTCATTCTTCACTCCAAGAAGACTGCATTTATCGTGGAGCACGATTTCATCATGGCCACCTACTTGGCTGATAGAGTCATTGTCTTTGAAGGTCAAGCCTCGAAAGATGCAGTTGCCAGATCTCCAGAATCCTTGTTGACAGGATGTAACAGATTCTTGAAGAATTTGAACGTCACCTTTAGAAGAGATCCAAACTCGTTCAGACCAAGAATCAACAAGTTGGACTCTCAAATGGATAGAGAACAAAAATCCGCGGGCAACTACTTCTTCTTGGAGAACACTGGATTGTAAAGGGACGAGTTTGCATTGTACATTAGGCGTGGCTGTTTTGTCAACACATAGATGCTGCTAACTGGTAGTAATGATAGATAGTCAATAAAAAACCAAAAAAAAAAAAAAAAATAAAGTGATAGTAGACTGTATTTTTTAGCGATAAAGACATAGCGTAGAGGCACGGCGGAGGCAAGTAACTGAGATGTTTCATGGGTGCAAATTGTGCACTCTTCTCGTCTCTTCCTGCACACTCTTCATCGCATCTGTACGGGTGAAAATTTTGTCTGGGCGAAAATTTTTCAACCACAAACGCACTCGTTACTGCGAAAAATCTACTGTAGAAAAAAAAAAATACATGAGAATTCACAAATAGGTTTCCTGTTCTTTTCTTCACGTTTGAAATCCACTTACCCAAGTCCCATCTCAAATCCACAAAAATCTAACCCAGGTTTGTCACAGTCGGTTTATCGTAAGTCTCCACACTTCATTATAAACCCAATTCCAACCTCAGGCTAGACCAAAAAAAAGAAAAAAAAACTAAAAAACTTTTCTAAAAAAAAAAAAAATAATAAAATACATATAAAAAAAAACTCTTTGATTTTTTTTATTGATTTTATTAATACCCAACCCCAACTCAGTTCATCACAACCCACCTTCATTCGAATCAGAACTAGCTGTTCCGTAGCTTCTATTTGAATCCTTCTTTGATACTGTTTTAGTTTTAGTCATGTCTGCTGCAACTGAATCCACCAACCAGATTCAAGAGTCCTTGGAGAAGTTGAACATTGTTGATTCTTCCTCCTCGGTTGAGAACACTGAAGCTCAAACCAGCACTACTGCCGAGGCAGCTGCTACTGGTTCTGCCACTGAGGCTGGTGAGGCTGCCACTGAGAACGGTGACGCTAGTGTCGCCGATATCACTGCCTCGTTGTACGTTGGTGAATTGAACCCAACTGTCAACGAAGCTTTGTTGTTCGAGATCTTCTCCCCAATTGGACAAGTCTCGTCCATCAGAGTTTGTCGTGATGCTGTTTCTAAGAAGTCTCTTGGATACGCTTACGTCAACTTCCACAAGACTGACGATGGTGAGAGAGCCATTGAAGAGTTGAACTACTCCTTGATTGAGGGCCGCCCTTGTAGAATCATGTGGTCCCAAAGAGACCCATCGTTGAGAAGAAACGGTGATGCGAATATTTTCATTAAGAATTTGCACCCAGCTATTGACAACAAGGCCTTGCACGACACTTTCTCTGCCTTTGGAAAGATTTTGTCCTGTAAGGTTGCCACCGATGACTTGGGTAACTCCAAGTGTTTCGGATTCGTTCACTACGAGACTCCAGAGGCTGCTACTGCTGCCATCGAGAACGTCAACGGTATGTTGTTGAACGACCGTGAAGTGTTTGTCGGAAAGCACGTTTCCAAGAAGGACAGAGAGTCCAAGTTTGAGGAAATGAAGGCTAACTTCACCAACATATACGTCAAGAACATTGACTTGGCATTCTCCGAAGAAGAGTTCAAGAAGTTGTTTGAGCCATTTGGTGCCATCACTTCCATCTACTTGGAGAAGGACCAAGACGGTAAGTCCAAGGGATTTGGTTTCGTAAACTACGAGTCTCACGAGGCTGCTACCAAGGCTGTTGAAGAATTGAACGACAAGGAGATTAGCGGCCAAAAGATCTACGTCGGTAGAGCACAAAAGAAGAGAGAAAGAATGGAGGAGTTGAAGAAACAATACGAGTCCACAAGATTGGAGAAGTTGTCCAAGTACCAAGGTGTCAACTTGTTCATCAAGAACTTGGACGACTCCATTGACTCCGAGAAGTTGGAGGAGGAATTCAAGCCATTTGGATCCATCACAAGTGCCAGAGTCATGGTTGATGACTCCGGTAAGTCCAAGGGATTCGGATTTGTTTGCTTCTCGTCCCCAGAGGAGGCTACTAAGGCCATCACCGAGATGAACCAGAGAATGATCGCTGGTAAGCCATTGTACGTCGCCTTGGCACAACGTAAGGATGTCAGAAGATCTCAATTGGAACAACAGATCCAGGCCCGTAACCAAATGAGAATGCAAAATGCTGCTGCCACCGGTGGATTGCCAGGTCAATTCATCCCACCAATGTTCTACGGACAGCAACCAGGATTCTTCCCACCAGGAGGAAGAGGCAACGCTCCATTCCCAGGCCCTAACCCTCAGATGATGTTGCCAAGAGGTCAAATTCCTTTGCCACAAGGTCAATGGCCAAGAAACGGTCCAAACGGCCAACCAGTCCCCGTCTACGGTATGCCACCTGTGTACGGTGACTTCCCTAACGGTCCAAACGGTCCAAACGGCGGTAACCGTCAACAGAGACCAGGCAACTACTACCCAAACAACAGAAACCAGCCACAACAACCACAGCAGCCACCAAAGGGTGGACGCAGAGACTTGGGTGCATTGATTGCTAACTTGCCAATTGACCAACAAAAGAGAATCTTGGGTGAAGAATTATACCCAAAGATTGTCTCCACCGGTAAGGCTCAAGAGCCAGAAGCCGCTGGTAAGATCACCGGTATGATGTTGGACTTGGACAACCAAGAAATCTTGGCCTTGTTGGAGGATGACGAATTGTTCAACAACCACTTCGAAGATGCTTTGACTGCCTACGAAGAGTACAAGAAGACATCTGGTGAAGAAGCTCAGAACTAAGTTAAGCATTGATTCACTTTTTTTTTGGCTTTCCAGGTTTTGTAATGCATTGTTCATACGTTCATTCAAAACTGATTAATATTTTGCTTAGTATCCCATTGAAGGAGAGTTGAGGTGTGTTTGTGTACGAGAGTTTGTGTGTGTTTATATTAATAAATTTTGAATTACCAACATTGTAGGAACGAACCGGGGTATAATCGAAATTTCGCAACCAATTATTGCAACCGCGAACATGGGAGGCAATCTCCGCGCTATCGAAGCAACATCGGGCAATTTAGCTGGCGCGCCTTTCTTGCTTGCAGCGGGAAAAATTAAAAAGCGGGCAGTGGGGGAACACACCGAAAGATTGCTTCGAATTGCCTTGTCGACCACTGTAACAAGAAGTTAGATTTTTCTTTTTTTAAAGCATTTCTGTTTGATTGTGAATTTTGGTTTCTAAAAGCGTTTACTGTTACTTCTCGTTAAGCTCACTTTGTTTCTTAGATGTCATTCTCTCCTGCAGATGTGGAGGGTAACAGCAACCTCAAGCTCTCTGGTAGAGTGATTAACGTGATTACTATGCTCCCGACTCAGATTGTGCGCACCACAAATAAGGACAACAAGGATGCCTGGACAGTTCAGCCTGTTACTGGGAACTCTGCATTATATTCGTCGCAGGACTTTTTGGATAAGCACACGGACTGGGAAACCCACTTAGTGGGGTGGACCGGTGAGGTTATCAACAAAACCAAGACTTTTGTAAATTCTCCAATCTCAATTAGCGGTGCTACTGGTCAGTCTCTGGATCCGTCAATTGCCATTACTGCAGAAAACATCCAAGACGACCCTTTGTACTTGGATGAACAGGATAAACAGGAATTGGAAGCCAAGATTAACGAGGCAAACCAATCGCAAAACATCCATCCAGTTTGGCTCTTGAGGAGAGATCAAGACAGGTGGAGAAAATATGCCGAGAATGTATTATGGCCCGTATTCCACTATATTCAGGGCCAGGCCACCGATGGCAAGGCTGAATTGAACTGGTGGCATGACTATGTCAAGTTCAATGAGAGTTACTTCAAGAAGATCCAGGAGATTTACAAACCAGGTGATATCATTTGGATACATGACTACTATTTGTTGTTATTGCCTCAATTGATCAGAATGGCATTTCCGGATGCCTACATTGGATTATACTTGCACGCTCCTTTCCCGTCTTCAGAGTATTTCCGTTGCTTGTCTAAGAGAACTCAATTGTTGGACGGTATGTTAGGTGCTGATCGAATTGGATTCCAAAGTGAATCATTCCAAAGGCATTTCAAGTCGTGCTGTGCAAGATTGTTGGGATGTGAAGTAAAGGACAATAAGGTTTTCGCGTACGGGTCGTACATCTCGTTGGAAACATTGCCAATTGGAATCGATACCAAGCGCATTGAAAGTGATGCATTCAACTCAGACTCGATAGAGGCGAAGGTGAAGGCTTTGAGGGAGAGCTATTCCGGACTCAAGATTATAGTTGGCAGGGACAGATTGGATACAGTACGTGGAGTGGTTCAGAAATTGCAAGCTTTTGAGATGTTTTTACAAATCTTCCCTGAATGGAGAAACAAAGCTGTACTTATTCAAGTGTCACTGCCAGGATTTTCTCATTCGGCAAAAGTTGCGAAAAAGGTTAGTGAGTTGGTTAATCACATAAACAGTGAGTATGGGACATTAAACCACACCCCTGTTTTGCACTACCAAATGAGAATCGAAAAGGAAGAGTACTTGGCATTGCTCCGGGTCGCTGACTTGGCCTTGATCACGTCCATTAGGGATGGTATGAATACCACTTCATTGGAGTTTGTTATCTGTCAAAAGTACAACAACTCGCCTTTGATTTTGTCTGAGTTTACTGGGACTGCACTGGTTCTTACCGATGCCATTCTTGTGAATCCATGGGACTCCGTAGGAATTGCCAAAACCATTCACGACTGTTTACTGATGCCAGATGAAGCGAAGCAACTTTTGGAAAAGAAACTCTACAAACAGGTCACATCGAACACAATCCAAAACTGGACGGTTGATTTCTTGAAGCACTTGATTAAACAAGTTGCATCCACACACCAGTCCCACTACACACCGGCATTGAACCGTCCGCTTTTACTCAAAAACTACGAAAAGGCGCACAGAAGACTCTTTTTGTTTGATTATGATGGTACATTGAGCCCAATCGTTAAAGATCCTGCGGCTGCAATCCCATCTGCGAAATTGAACCTGGTTTTGGAAGCATTGGCAGCCGACCCGAAGAACCAAATCTGGATCATCTCAGGAAGAGATCAGGCATTCTTGGAGAAATGGATGGGCAAGAAGCACGTGGGACTCTCTGCAGAGCATGGATGTTTCATGAGAGACATCGGATCCAAGGAATGGGTCAATTTGGCAGCTTCATTTGACATGTCGTGGCAACAAGAAGTGGAGGAGGTGTTCAAATACTACACTGAGAGAACTCCAGGATCAAACATTGAAAAGAAGAAGGTGGCTCTCACATGGCACTACAGAAGAGCTGACCCAGAACTCGGTGAATTCCAAGCTGAAAAATGCATGAAGGAACTCTTAGATGGCATAGCCACAAAATATGAGGTGGAGGTGATGGCAGGTAAGGCGAACATTGAAGTGAGACCAAAATTTGTCAACAAGGGAGAAATTGTCAAGCGGCTAGTATTATCGAAACATGGTGCAGCACAAGAACCAAACCCAGTGGTTATCCACGAGGAGAAAGGTTTGGGATACAAATACCGTGAGTTGCCTGACTTCATATTGTGTCTTGGCGATGATTTTACTGACGAGGACATGTTCAGGTCTTTGAAAGAGGTCGAAATCAAATGGCATCTCAATGAAAACCCGAAAAACGAGTTTGACTCCTACGGTATATACCCTGTTTCTGTTGGGCCATCATCAAAGGAGACTGTGGCCACTGCCCACCTCAACGACCCACAATGTGTCATCGATACCCTTGGACTCTTGACTGGGCATGTTTCTCTTTTTGAGACAGCCGGGACTGTCGATCTCGATGATCGGGGCCACGTCGAGGGAGGTGAATCTTCCTTGAAGGCCAAGGAAGCGGTAAAGGCGGCCACGGCGTTCAAGAACCAAAACAAAAACGTATAGAAAATTAAATGAATAATATTGGACATGATTACAAACCGAAACCTGTAGAACAAGTTATCTTTGTTGAAAAGTTTATGGTACGACATGAAAATGATATAATTTGTCAGATTGTTCACTCCTGTTCAAATATATGTCTTCGAGCTTTTCCGCAAATACGGCAAAAAATTCGAATTCACCCATTGCAACCACATATCAAAAGACATTATTGGAGAGAAATCAAATACACTATATTTCAGAAATTAATATGTAGACGAGTCCGAGTCCTAGGGTGTTCAAATGAATTTATTGAAAACAAAGCTTAGTGCACCGTATGAAAGAGTATAGAAAACTACAAGGGTACTACTTTCAAGTTGTTTGGCAACCTGTCCGAGTGGTTAAGGAGATTGATTAGAAATCAATTAGGCTTTGCCTGCACAGGTTCGAGTCCTGTGGTTGTCGCCATATTTTTTTTTGCTTTAGCTTTGTCTCTCTTGGTGGCGATGACTTTCCTTTCATGACTTGGCACATTCAGCTTTTGAACGTGCTCTCAGAGACGGTCAACAAGACTCTTGATATCGTTGTGGCGACCAATGGTTATTCTTAGCTTCACATTCTGGTTTCAGTTGATTCACTCACAGATACTCCACTTTTATAATTGGATCTGGCAACCTGTCCGAGTGGTTAAGGAGATTGACTCGAAATCAATTAGGCTTCGCCTGCACAGGTTCGAATCCTGTGGTTGTCGCCATTTTTTTTTGGTTCTTCGACAAGTGTTAAGTTAGCGAGCTATTTTACATAGTCAGCGTATGTCAATGAAGTAGGATATACATATGAAGATAGTTTTGAGGAGTAATTAATAATCTCGCTAGATTCATTGCTCAAGGGTACACGGACCCCAGCAGACATTTTGATCTGAATTTTTCTTTGTTACAATTTTTTTTTTTTCAGTGTAGCTCTGCGCGATGGGGCATCTGAAAAATTAAGAGAGATATGCTAATGAGTATACTTCTTTGCAAATCAAGATTTATACCTCTACATTCGCCACACCATGGAGCTTGCTATTCACCAGGATGACGCTAATGTGTTGTTACAGGAGAAGAACATCTTGAAAGAAGCGGAGTTGGAGAAATACAGAGTTGCTGGTCAAGTAGCGCAGACCTGTTTGCAGTACATTTTGGGGTTGATCAGAGACTCTTATCACTTGAACAAAACTCCACAGCCATATACATGCCAGGAATTGTGCATATTAGGTGACTCATATTTGAAGACTGCTCTTGACAATGTGTACAAAAATGGTTCAGTTAGGGAGAGAGGCATTGCTTTCCCCGTTACAATCGAGCTCAACGACATAGTCAGCGGGTTTTCGCCTGAGTTGGACGACAGCAAAAACTTTATATTCACTGCTGGGGACATTGTGACTGTTTCTCTTGGTGCACAGATTGATGGGTACACCGCCAACGTGGCGCACACAGTTGTCATTTATCCTGCTGGTAATGACAAACCTGAGGGCCCATTATTGGGATCCAAGGCTGATAGCATTTGTGCCGCACATATCGCCACCGAGACTGTGGTTGCACTCTTGGGAACAGTTTTAACTCCAGAAAAGCTTCCTCAGCAAATTAACTTACACCAAAACAGTACCGTTACCGGGCAAGCTATCAGAAACTTGGTGGACTCCATTGCCAAGTGCTATAACTGTGTGGTTGTCCCTGGATCGAAAGTCAGGCGTGTGAGAAGGTTTTTGGCAGGACAAGCTGAAGGTATTGTTGCCGAGAGAGGTTTCAAGGGAGTTGTTTGGGCCGAGTCGAACCAGGAAGATACCTTGTTGAGCAGATCGTCGCACCAAGACTTAGTTTTGGCCGCTGATTCCGGGGCACCAAAGCAAACAAAAGAGAACAACAGCAACGGAGCCATCCCCACAGACGAATTTATCGTTTCTCCAGGTGAAGTGTACAATATTGACATCAAGATGGCGCCTTTGAGCGACTTCAACGAGGTTGGGTTGGTGACTTTGGAAACCATCGACGAGTTCACAGGAGCAAACAACAAAACCGACGCCTTTAACACCAGACCCACCATTTTCATCAGAGACATCATCATAAAGCATGCATTAAAACTCAAAACAGCCAGACAATTGTTGGGTAAAGTTGACAAGCAGTCTGTGTATCCATTCAAGTTGAGTCACATGTCTGAGCATTTCCCGTTGGACATTAAGGAGTCCAGCCAGACCAAATTACAAGAGCAAATCAAAGCTATCACAAAGGACGTTAAAACCAACAGATTAGGGTTGGCGGAGTTGAGCAACAGACATTTGGTCAAGTCGAGACCAATCCAGGTGGCTCGGTTTATTCCCTTGGAGTCTATCTTGATGACTAACAATGAATCGGGAACCTTAGGTTACGATTTGGACAAGCCGGTGTTGCCAGGCATGGAGTTGTCCTTGCCTCGGTTAGGAATCTCGTCTTTGAAGTTGAAGTCCTTACTCAAGAAATCCAAGCCCATTGCGGTTGCTAGAGAGTCTACTACGGTGGTCTTGGTGGAAGGCGGTGCCATCCCAGGAGGTAAGCCAGAAGTTTTGAGATTGACGGGAGGAAGTAAGGCGTTCCAGCCTAGCTGGGTTCATTCAAACTACAGTTTGGGAGGTGAGTACTTGCAAGCTATCGGAGAGTTAGATGCTTTAGCAAAGGATAAGAAGTTTGGTATTAGAATCAGGGAATGCCAGCCGTTCAAGCTGAGTGAGAAGGAATCCATGCAATTGGATTAATAGATGAGGCTAATTGAACTTTGTGCTTGTTGTAGCACAATCCTGTAGCCAACCAGCATGTAAAATATTTTCACCCCTTCAGATGCATTATGTATGCCCTGTAGCTAGCGGAAGCATGACCCATGGGAGATCGATTCATGCAAAGAGCCCATCTAAAAGGGAAGTAGCTACGCCTGAGTGACATCATTATCTCAATTTGTTCATTCGAGCTCCTCCCAAAGGGAAGTAGCTACGCCTGAGTGACATCATTAGATTTTTTTGTTCTTTCAAGTCCATCCGAAAGGGAAGTAGCCACTCCTGACTGTCATACCAGATCATTTTGTTCATTCGAGCTCATGCGAAAGGGAAGTAGCTACGCCTGAGTGACATCATTAGATCAATTTATTCATCCGAGCTCATGCGAAAGGGAAGTAGCTACGCCTGAGTGACATCATTAGCTCAATTTGTTCATTCCAGCCCACCGAAAGGGAAGCAGCTACGTCTGATTGTCATCACCAAATTATTTTGTTCTTTCAAGTCCATTCGAAAAGGAAGTTGCAACGCCTGAGTGACATCACCAGATCATTTTGTTCTTTTTGCCTGTCAAAGTTTGATCTCCCCGATCAGGCACGTGAAAAGAGGGGGGATATCAAACCGTGAATTCAAGCAGCACACCTTGTGATGCACTCTGACGTAGACACCCCCTATGTTGAAGTGTGGTGGATACTATCACGGAAAGTATCTCCTACTTGATGCCTTGTTGCACAATCTACCTAACGCTTAGTCGGGGCCGGCGCTGCTCTTCAAACGTCACATTAAAGTTTATAGTTGTAGTTCTTCTCTTAATGACAATTTAAAGGTGCAAAATTGTCTCTAGCGAGGCATCGAAAACGCACACGCTAGTGCTAAATGCGAATTTAGGGGACATAACTTACAAATGAAAAGCGCACTCAGGAGACTGGCCATGCGTCTTCCTTGTCATCGAATCGGGCCAAGAAGAACGCATGAAACTCAGGCGTTACCGAGAAGATGGCGCCTCAGAACAAGCCCCGATACAGAGTCCATTATCGCGCCCCAAAAACCTCCCCCCCCCCTCACCCCTCCCTTAATCCCCACTCGGCCTGCCCACCCCCCTGTGTGCGCACTTTTGTCTGCCAGCTACCAGCAACAAAAAAATCTTTTGTCACGCGCGCGCGTTTTTCGACGGAACCAGGACACCGAGGTGGAGGTGGGAGATCCACAGTGACTGTGCAGAACGCAATTGGAAGCAGTTGGGTGGTGGAGCGGGTAGAAGCTTTGCCCCAGACTTCCGCAAGGACCTGTATGACACCAATTGAGCCCCTTGAACGAAACGATACGGACAAAACCGGTAATCTAAACTTGCCGCATCCGCGTAACTCGAAGGCTCAACGAGATAGCAGCGAACGCCAAAATCGTACACAGAAAATTAGTGCCATTGTCGCCTATTGGTCATCAGGGCACTTACCATGACGAGCTCTTTGTACATGCGGAGGTGGAGCTCTATGCACCATTACGAAGTGGAACTCTCCAGTCAAACTCCCCACAAATGAAGTTCCACCTGGATAACCATTATGGGCCTTCTTCGAGTTCACTAACTGGATTCCAGAGCCCACCGGATCACACGCTACGCTCACCCGCCAGTCTATTTTCGTTCCTCGTAGTCTCGTTTTTCCTCTCTTTTTCGTGTACAATTCTCTTTTTTTTTTTCTTATTTTATTTTTATTTTTTTTAGTGTTTTTGTTTTTTATTATTCCCTCCCATTTGCCTACCCCATTATGAACCACTCACATACAAAAAATAATTTAGCCCATATAACGCCAATTTCGGTTTTGTGTAACTCAAGGCATTTTTGTGTAATACGAAGCGAAAAAGACGACGCACAATAAACAAATGTAGCAAAGTAGTTTTCCTTGCCCAGTGGCTTTTTATAAAAACTCTTTTCCAGAACATATATATATCGTCAAAGATATCCTTAAATTTTCAACTCCATACCTCGACTACATATATAAGAGTAAGTACTGCTTCTATCCTCATGATATGTCAATGATTGGTGTCGTGTCCTTTGTTTTTTGTCCAGAGAGAGGCGAAAGTTACAGAGGCGGGTGACCCGATCGACGAGAGAGGGGGGGCGGCGAGCGCTCACCGTGCAGTGTGAAGTGATAGCTGTCAATTTTAAATTGTGGTTGTCTTGATGTACCAAGCTGCTCTGTACCCCTTCGTGCCAGTCCCTTCGCAGGGTATCCAAGATGCCATTAGTAATCCCTTGGACTCCGGTAACCCCTTGCTATCGTCGTAAGGCGATCGGAAAAAAAATCGTAGGGGGTGCGATTCCGTGGTGGCACTTTTTTCCGACCACCCGACAGTGAATCACTCAACCTCTCAATGGGATGCCAATACTCCTGCCAATACTCCTTTCTTTATAGCTGATACCTATCATCTTCCTGTATCGGTTGATTACACGGAGTGGCAATCACAACGAGACTTTTTCCTTTGGTTGAATATTTTTTTTTTCTTGACTTGTACTAACAACATTTAGAATGCCTGCCTCCCGTGAAGACTCTGTCTACCTTGCCAAATTGGCTGAACAAGCTGAAAGATATGAAGAAATGGTGGAAAACATGAAGGCTGTTGCCTCATCTGGACAAGAATTGTCTGTTGAAGAACGTAATTTGTTATCTGTAGCTTACAAGAACGTCATTGGAGCCAGAAGAGCTTCATGGAGAATCGTCTCTTCGATTGAGCAGAAGGAGGAGGCTAAGGGTAACGAGTCCCAAGTCGCATTGATCAGAGAGTACCGCTCCAAGATCGAGCAAGAGTTGTCCAAGATTTGCGAGGACATCCTTTCCGTCTTGACCGACCACTTGATCTCTTCTGCCCAAACCGGTGAATCCAAGGTGTTCTACTACAAGATGAAGGGTGACTACCACCGTTACTTGGCAGAATTTGCCGTTTCAGAGAAGAGAAAGGAGGCTGCCGACTTATCGTTGGAGGCTTACAAGTCTGCATCTGACGTTGCCGTGACAGAATTACCACCAACCCACCCAATTAGATTAGGATTGGCCTTGAACTTCTCTGTCTTCTACTACGAGATCTTAAACTCCCCAGATAGAGCTTGTCACTTGGCCAAGCAGGCTTTCGATGATGCTGTTGCAGACTTGGAGACCTTGAGCGAAGACTCCTACAAAGACTCCACCTTGATTATGCAATTGTTACGTGATAACTTGACCTTGTGGACAGACTTGTCCGAGGCCCCTAACCAGGCCGAGGAGCAGGGAGATGACCAAAAGCCTGAGAGTGCCGATGTTGAGGCTAAATAAAATAAGTAGTGCCGTCTCAACTACGACATATGGGAGTTATTAAGTATAATATTAAGAAAGAAAAAAACAGAAAAAAAATTGTGAAAGAGAAATTTCAATCGAAGTTATGATCCAAGGCTGAAAAAAGAGAGAGAGGATGTGGGAAAATTGCGGAGTATTAAAGAAATTAACCAGACGAATACCATACCCAACCCCCCCGCCTGATATCGTCATGCACCGCGTACGCCTATCCACTTTTCTTTTAGCAGATTCTCCCACTTCTGAAATGGGAGTTAGCTTGGACCGTATTTGAGAGATGTTTATCGATCTATGTATGTTTTGTTTGAGAGAGCGAGGAGGGGGACGAAAGATAAGATATACGTCTTATTAAATCAAATGAGGATGAGAATAACAGAGTTAAATGAAAATGTATTGAAATATTTTTAAAGCAATGTAGCGGTTGTGGAGCCCACCTGGACGAAAGAAACGTGCGGATTCAGGTGTGGTGAAGCACGTCTCGATCTTGTAGCGATTAAGTACCAGCTTCAGGTTTCCCTATGGTACTCCATAGTGCATGGGAAAATAAAAATAAGCTACCGTAAACAAGAGCAAGGGGAATGTGACAATGTTTGAGATTTTTCTCGCAGCGACGCGAGCACCCCGAGGAAGCAAACACAGTCGTTGTTTGCGGCTGACACGCGCGCGTTACAGAAGACAAAGTAGTGAGTAAGGTGATCCAAGTGACATCAGTTCAAGCCTGATAAAGACGCTGACCTCATCAAGACGCGTGTAGGGGACCGACCGCAGCCTCACCTACTTCAGCAATGTTAGACGCGTACTGGTCAGGGGAAACAACCCGCTAGAAAAAAAAGTTTCTGCCAAAATAGCGGCGAACAATAATCTAAAAAAAAAAATGAATGAAAATAAGAAAATAAGAAAAATGAAAACAGAATTTTAGTTGGTGTTTCGAAAGCTCAAGGAATGCCAAATCACCGCAGCAAAAACAATCGTACAACACACTTTCGTGTTTTTGTTTTCTCTTGAAGTATTTTTTTTTTATCTACATAGTATAGGTTCCTGTTCTCTTTATTGATTGCAGCGCATTACCATTAGTTTAGTAAACACGTCAACCACATAATCATGCCTGAACCAGTGGGAATTGCTAACTTGCCAAATCAAAGGTACGTGTGAACAAGCGACTAGAAAAGTCGCGTTCGACAGCATAGAGTTAAGAATCTGGGCAACTTTTGTTAGTTTAGGGACCTTCCCCCTGCTAAGATCTTGTTCGATGGCATAAAGATTCAGCTCGAAATGAATTTTTGTCGTCGGTCTACGAGAGATTCAGTTTTTGCTCTCATCCTTCGTATTGTCGTTGTGTTGACTGTCTCCGAGGACAAGTATGCGAATACTTACTAACAATTAGGTACAAAATCGTCTCCAAGCAAGGAGCCACATTCACCTTGATGGTGTGTGGAGAAAGCGGTTTGGGTAAAACTACTTTTGTCAACACTCTCTTCCAATCCACGTTAAAGGAACACTCCAACCCTAGTGACAGACATAACAAATTTACGTCGTCTCATCAAACGGTTGAAATAGATATTGTTAGAGCAATTTTGGAGGAGAAGAATTTCAAAATCAGATTGAACATCATCGATACCCCTGGTTTTGGCAACAATGTCAACAACCATGACTCGTGGACCCCAATCATTGATTTCCTTGACGACCAACACGAACTGTTCATGAAGCAAGAACAACAGCCCATCAGATATGCCAAGAAGGACCTCAGAGTTCACGCGTGCTTGTACTTCATCCGCCCAACTGGCCACTCTTTGAAACCCTTAGACATTGAAATCATGAAGAGATTAAGCACCAGAGTCAATTTGATTCCAGTAATCGCGAAAGCTGACACTTTATCTCCGCTGGAGTTGGAGTCGTTCAAAAACAGAATAAGAGACGTGATTGAAGCCCAGGATATCAACATCTACACCCCACCTTTGGAAGTTGAGGACAGAGCGTCCGCTGAACACGCCAAGCAGTTGATCGAGTCAATGCCCTTTGCAATCATTGGCTCGGAAGAGGAGATTGAGGTTTCACCAGGACAATTCATCAGAGGCAGAAAGTATCCATGGGGTATCGTGGAGGTTGAGAACGACTTACACTGTGACTTTAAGAAATTAAGATCGTTATTGTTAAGAACGAACATGTTGGACTTGATCTTGTCTACCAACGAAATACACTTTGAAACCTTTAGATCCCTCAAATTGGGAGACGACGACAGCACAAGTAACGGCAAGGACGGAGAAGTAGACGAAAACGGTGATGTGATCAAGAAGGCGGTCGCCAAGAGCAAACCCAGAAGATTACACAACCCCAAATTCAAAGAAGAGGAAGACGCATTAAAGAAGTTTTTCACGGAACAAGTCAAAGCGGAAGAGCAAAGATTCAGACAATGGGAAACAAATATCGTCAATGAAAGGAATAGACTCAACCTGGATTTGGAAGAAATGCAGGCAAAATTGAAATCGTTAGAAGACCAGGTGAAGAAATTACAGATCAGCAAGAGATGATGATCCCTTTTATGAAAAAGTGACACGAGTTGTTGCTAAGAGTAGGCGGGAGGCTAGTAAAGGGGGAGACTGGCGATAGGAAACTAAGAAACAAGAAAGAGATACAGACAAAAAAACCTTTTAAAAACATTAAAAAAAATATTCAAGCAGTAGGAGGAGTAACTGCGCTGAATCTGGTACATTGTATGTTAGTAGGAATACAAGACATGTTATACACTTCGCAAAGGAGGGTAGTTTTAGCGCTCTTATCATAAATTACTATGCAGCTGCGCTAGTTTCCTCTTGTTAACTTCCTGCAGGTTCGATCTTATTTTTTTTTGCAGACAAACATGTACGAGACCCGAAGGGAAGCCAGTGCCATATACATAGAGAAAGACGGGTAAGGAGAGATTCATTCCACAACGGCACTATGAGCACGGATGCTAGGGCACCTACACAGAAGTTTCGGCGGAACTATAAGGCATGCTTGAATTGTCGTTTGAGAAAAGTGAAGTGTGATTTGGGGCCTGTGGATAACCCCAGAGATGGAAAATGTATGAGATGTTTGCGAGAGCGTAAGGACTGTGTCTTTGTCGAGTCCAAGAGAGGTAGTGCAAGCGGAGCCTCGGTTGCCGAGGGACAAAGGCACCCAGATGTGGATGAAAGGCCCATACCTACTTCAGTTAACAGTAGCAATAGCATCGCAAGCATCCACGACAACTTTAGCCAACACGATCTGCCTTCAAGTAAAAGTGCAAGCAACAGCGCAACAAGTATAAGGTCTTTCTCCAACAACGGCAATGGCAATGGCTCCAACATCAATAGTCAACATAATTCTGGACCAGCTAGAAGCTCTAACCCTACAACCACAACAACGGCAAAAAACAATGAAAAGGACGATACCGGCACACTGGGCCATTTCTCTACAATGGAAGGAGCACTAGTATTTTTAGCAAAGGCAGCTGGCACAATTGCAAAGGCTGATGAGAGAGACAACATAGATGCACGAAAGAAGCATGAACAAATTGAAGCATCGTTCAACACGGGAAAAGATACAGGAAACTCAAATAACCTGTCTCCGAGCCATCTAGATGGCAATCCCTACCCACACACAAATTTGCATAATAGCAGCCACCATCAGCATACAAACGGCTCAGAGCCGCCATTTAGTTCTCACGCAAAACGAACGCAAAAGGGGAAACGACGAACCGTTCCCCTCGCAGAGAGGCCAGACATGATTCGTCCTAAGGGCTCAACCAAGCTCTCCTCCTTCGATTATATAGGAACTCCAAATGGCATTTTGTCAGAGACGGAAGCTGAAAACTTAATCCATTTGTTCTTCACAACTATGCACCCATTTTTCCCATACATCCCGCAGTTTTTGCACGAACCGAAAGTCCTTGCCGGATACCCGATTTTGCTTTGCTCGATATTGACAATTGCATCCAGATATCATCCATTTCCGGAAAGTAGCAATAACAATGGAGTACCGCGTCATATAGAAGTACATGATAGACTTTGGTTGTATGTTCAAAGACTCATTTCGCAAACTGTTTGGGCTGAGGCGAGCACGCGGTCGATAGGGACTATCTTTGCATTTTTGTTATTCACGGAATGGAACCCTCGAGCAATTCACTGGCGCTGGTCTGACTATGCGAACAAAGCAGATGATGCAGAATTAGGTGGGGGTATTGCTGGTAGTGGTGGAACAGGGACGACAAATGGTGCTACTACAGGTACTGGCGTGTCGACGAACGGAGGTGGAAACAAAAATAGCGATGGTGAGAATAATTTTGCCGGTATCGGGGCCATGAGAAGAAGTTATAGAATGGCGTGGATGTTGATCGGGTCTGCAGTCAGATTGGCGCAGGATATGGGGTTCATGGAGGTGAGTCCTATGATTTTTATGGCAACGAATATTGCAGAAATTAATAGTGTGATGAACATTAGCAGGCGGTCTATGTTAGCCCATTCATTGAGTGAGCTAGATTTGGATAATGATGAGGACGACGATGAGGCGGGTGGCAGTGACTATGATTTAGCTTACAGCTCGCTCCAGGAGGGCGGTGGAAGGTGCTTGGAGGAAGTTGAAGAAGAGGACATCAACAAAAGAGGAAACCGCAGCAGCGTAGATGGCGGCATTGGCGGTGACTGGGCTGATGAAGTAGATTACGAACGCTTCATAATTAATATGTCAGAAGAGGAATTGCGTCAGCTATCATTATCGGCAACTCCTATCAAGTTTACGCCAATGCAAAAAGCGAAAATAGAGCTACTTCAAATCATGTCATTAGGACATGAATCACTCTATGGTTATAAGGCGCAGTTGGGCCTGCTAACTCAAAGGCAAAATTTGTCTGTTTTGAACATATTGAACCCGATATTGAAGAATTGGCAAAAAAAGTACAAAAGATTCTTGAAGATCACAAAGCCCAAGCCAATAACCATGAGCTCATTGCACCACCATCTCTTGAACCAAAACTCTCGTGTTGCAAGAGAGTTAGGTGATATTATTGATCGCGAATCTTTGATATTTGAGTTCAATTACACGCAGCTATATATCTACTCTTTAGCGTTGAGCCCGAGCCCACAATCGAAAAAGCGGAAGGACAATCCCAAGGGAGAAGAGAAAGATCATGGTAGTGGCAGGAAATACAGTAAAGTGAATTTGAAATTGGACGAAATATCAAAAGCTGCTGTTTTCATTCAACAGGCATTCAATGCCGCCAACGAAATGTTGCTTCTGGCTCAAAGAATTCATAAATTGAAAATGTTGCTGTACATGCCAGTGAGGTGGCTCACCCGAATTGTGAGGGCAATTGCCTTTGTTGTCAAGTGCTACCTTACTATAACTGCTCATAACAAGACTTCTGCGGCAGGTGCTAATGCGTTTGATGGGCTTGACTCTACAGTGTTGTCCTTGTCTTTGATATCCATCGATGAGATTATGCTCACGATTCAACGAGCAGCAATAATGTTGCGGGATTGTTCCCCTGACGAGTTGCATTTGTGTACAAGGTATTCAAACGTACTCATGTACTTATGTGCTGAGATGAAAAGTAAAGGCAAGCACCAGGGAGACGGCGATGATACCCTGCCAGCAAGCAAAAAAGCGAGATTGGAAAATTATGAAAGATTACAGGAAAGTAGTTACTCTGAACCACAAGGTGTGTATGCACAGGTACAAGCGCCACAGCCAGTACCACCACCGGCCCCAGTGCAACTGCTGCTGCTGCTGCTTCTGCAGCAACAGCAACAACAAGAGTATGCCTCAATGCCCAGCATTAATCCAGCACGACCAATATCCGGCAATCAGTCCTTTTATAATGTGGAGGAAAGAGCTCAAACTTCTGGCGCTGCAACAAACTCTTATTCGCAACCAGTACCAGTACCAGCCCAAGACGCGTATAACTACCCAACAGGATACTTCCAGAGTGACCTCCGGAGTGAAAACATCACTCCTGGCGATAATTCCCCCTTCCAACTGTTAGTTGGTGATAGTGAAGTCATGGATTGGTTTGTAAACAATCGAGACGTTGGACTTGACTTTGTTGGCCCTTGGACGGAAATGATAGAGCAGCAGCTCGATTCAAGACAGTTTAACTTCGACGACGCCCTACAATAAAAGACAGTGAAAAACACAGCTCTTATTCCCTTTTTGGATTACTATGTAGTATAGGATATAATATATAATGAAGGATGGAGATTGTAGTCGCCTGTACCACTTCACTAGTCACTTCTGATTTTGTTAATAATGCTACGCATGGCTATTTGTACAGATGCATCCCCATATCCGATGTTCAAAAGAGTTTCAGTACCATCAACTGGGTAGGCCACCAAGGGGCTCTTTTGGATTTTGGATTGTATTTCTCTCCACACAGGCTCGGATAAATAAGAGTTGTTCAAAAAGAATTCTTGAAATTGAATGATTTGGGTGTGGGATGCGATATTGTAAAAGTTATCCACCTCGATGCGAGCCTTTGTCAATGTGTCCTCTTCGCAGTCTTGCAACTTCAAAAACTTCTCGTAGCTCATGTTGCTGCTATGAGAGTACTGCATATTTTTGTAATGTTGATCAAACACTGGCAATTCCATCGAAGTATCTATGTTCTTGAAGTGTGGGGCGAGAGCTGGTTGCTCATTGATAGCTGCAAGGATCCGGTAGAGTTTAGAGCAGCAGTTCTGCGCATTGATATTTCCTCTAGCGGACATATACTGTAATAAGACAATTCCCTTTTGCATCTGTGGGTACTGTCTACCTGTTGCTTGGCTCACGATAAGGATCACCAACGACGAGTACAAGTACTCGCTATCCCAAAATCCAACTTCAAACAAAAGGTTATCTTTGTACAAAGCATAAACTAGGTCGATGGAGCAACATGACGCAAACACTCCTTTGAGAATAGCCAGGTTTATTTCTGATATGTCGCTTTCAATTAAAGCAGAAGAAACCATGGTGTACATGAGAAAAAGCATTGGTTTCATGATCACTTCTACCAATTGGTAGTATCTCAAGAACAAATTGTTCACTCTTCTCGAATTGACTTGTACAATTTCCGATCTTTTGTATTGAGAAAGATGTGTCAACTCCAAGTTTTTGATGAGATCTTTCAAACATTCGATAATATTTCTTATAAGTTGCCGTTGGTTGAACTGGTCTGTGTTTATATAGTTCACTGAAAAGGTTCTGATTTTTGGTCCGTAAATTAATCTGCCAAACTTGGAAATATATTTGGACATGTGAACATTCAGCTCAAGGCTGGTAGTGTCAAACTGGTCATGCAAATCGTACGCGTTGTCCAATGGTAAGTCCACATCTGTGTCTGTGTAGTCAATATGCACAGGTAAATTCATTTTAGATGACCATTTGGTATCGATAATAAATACTGTCCACCACAATCTTTTTCTTTTTTCATATTCGATCAACTCCAATTCGGTACTTGTGGTGGTTGTACTCTGATCTTGGAAGGCCTTTGGGCGGCGGTGCAAATTCATTGCTACGGATGATCTTGATGCCACTCCAAAGTAATTGTACACTGTATTGTAACGGTTCAAGTTGGCTGCGTATAATCCCAAAAGGAGTGCTGCTTGCACAAAATGAATGTCCAATTCTTCTTGATTGATATTGAAAAGCTGTGATGCTATTACCCAGTATTCAATTCCCGGGATGGTCACAGGCGGAGTATGGCCCAAGGCGTTTGGCTCAGGGAGCATGGATGGTGTTAGCTGCTGTGACCCGAACGCTAGTATCACAAAGAAGTAGCACAAAGAAGCATGGTTTATATGCTGTAATAACACGTCAGGTTGATGGAAGCTAGCATATATGATGTCCACGAGCTTCATCACCTCGGGGAAATCAATAAGGTAAAACTCCAACGAATACCGCCGCTGAATGGTGTCAAGAAGAAGCAATGTGTGCTCCTTTGATGGTAACTTTCTTTCCCAAAGATTGAGATGCCATTGGAGAGATTCGTTATGGTGATCAGGAAGAAGAAAATTTTCCTGGGTGAACTTGAAAAAGCTTGGGTCTGTAGTTATCTGTGATCTCTGCTGAATCGGAGAGTTCAACGTAAGCGGCGACGGCACCGTCAATGACGGAACAGTGGGCCCAGTTGGCCCTCCTGCCAGACCTACAGGAGCTATGTGGACAGGCTGGCCAGCAATATTTCCAACACCTCCACCATAGTTTTGACCACTTCGACTTATGGGGACAGTCTCTGAGTGGGGGGATATGTAGCTCTGGCTTGGATGCTGAGTGTGATGAAACGAAGGAACATCTTTCTGCCGGCGTAGCAAATCCTCCAAGTAGCTCACTCGCTCATGAAGCTTATCCAAGTCACTCTCCATCAACATGATTTTACGGTCCTTAGCGGGATACACACATTGGTGCTGCTTATTATTGTTGATACAGTTCGTGCAAGCAGGCTTCTCTCCTGAGCACCGCATTTTTGAGATCTTGCATCTCTGACAGGCATAATGGGACCTCCCAAACACCTTCAAGGGCACTGGTTTATCGTTCATGGCTCTCCCAGCAGCGCTCACTCACACACTTGCTAATTCTGCTTGTATTTTTTTGGCTGCTCTTGCTCGAGGACTGGATCTGGGGTACAGTCTTTCGTTACTCCGAACGTTGGCGCCCCACGCAAAGTTTTTTTTGTGTGTTTTGTAGGTTCGACAGTGTCTCAACCTCTCACCTAGAGCTACTTTGAAAGAAAATTCAAAGAAAATTGGATCCCGACTGCACAATATATGAGATTCCTCTTGGCTTTTCTTTGTCAAATATACGGTAGAGCAGAATATGGGGTCTTTAAGTTTTATTTTTTTTTTATACGTAATTCTTTCTTTTTTTTTTTATTTTTTTTTTTTCTATACCTCTTTGGTCGGTTAGTGAGCAAAACTTTAAAGGAGTACGCTCGGGGAGTTGCCGACTGTAGAGATACGCTACTTGTCGCTTCCATTGATGCATCCCATGGAAGTGAAACATACAGTCAAAGTGCAACGAAAAAAAAAAAATAGCAAAAATGAAACCTTGCGGTGTCTCGAGCGCAGCGCTCAAGTCCGGATACGTAAGGAGATGCCGACAAGAGGGAGGGTGGGGAGTGCTGATGTCCAAATCTGCTCTGCTGATCTCTGGATCTTCGAGCTCTCACTTGAAATTCACTGCTAATTTCAACACAGGAACAAATAAAATTCATACCGAAAAAGTTTTTGCGTTTCCTGAAAAAATAAAAACCACCTGTATGGCTGGACGGAAAAAAATAAGGGAGTCCCTTCAAAACATCCGAACAGCAACAAGTTCAGCCAATTGAGTTGAAACGGCACAAAAGTGTTCGTGCAGTTACAGAAGTGCGTTGTCGCTAGTGCCAATTCTCAGGAAGCGTTTGTCCTTGGTAAAAACAAGGTATTTTTGCCCATTGATGTTTATTGAGTTCTTTTGTCCTTTCATCTTTTTGCTTTTTTTTTTTTTTGACGTAATTATTGCTCGGTGGGGAAAACGGGCTTATTGGTCGTGCTCCTAAATGTGTACCAACATGCATATTATTGACATAGATTGTAGAGATACAATTTGACGTTGGCGGTGCCATCTGGGTAAACGGTGTTATGCACACCTGGAATGATATGATTCCAGCAGGGTTCCATTTCTCTGTTCGTGGGCAGTGCCAGATCTCTTGTCTTGCAGTCGAGGCGTCTATCTTGCAAACAGTGTTGCCTTAGCCTCTCTTCCTTGTCTCACTTGCTGTCAGCCTTACATTTGCGGATAAACTTTTAGCCACTTCGTTTGCTGATTGGCAAACCAATACAATCGGAATCTAGCCTTCCAGAGGCTTAAGAAATCAGTTCAATTGCAACTAACTGCTTGCCCTTTGTTGCCTTTGAAGTGTCCAACAAAGAACAAAAAAAAAGGGACCCACCTTCTAAACAGCTATGTTAGCGTTCGAATGGTGCGCACTATTATTTTTTTCTATACTCTATTTTGGTGCGGAGGCATACGAAGATCTTCGCCGAACTTGCTGCGCGTACAACCTTGTGGCTCCTGTGCAGCATAAACGCGATACTCTGACTCCGGTTCTTTCAACCTCACTCATCCTTTTCCCTCCCACCTTTCAAATGGAGAACATAATGGGGGCTTTTTAGGGGCTCTTTCGGGTAACCCCCCATAGCATAGCAGTCCCAAGCGTGGACTTGTGTATTGCGACGTTCTAGTCTCGGCGTGAATCTCCACGTCTAGTCTCGGGGAAAATCCAACTCCTCCCAACAATGCGTATGCTAACTCGGAAACGTTGTGTCCCAGCCCCACGACCCTTGCTCCGGGAAGGCTATTTTCAGAAATTATTGCGGGCAGAATGTCGATGAAAAATAATCTACGAGTCGCATGCCTGGCACACACAAAACATTTATATTGGACCACCCTATTGTTACTGGTGCGCGGCCATGTAATAAGAGATGTAGCCGCTTTATTGTTTGTTAATGCCACGAGCCAATCACCACAACCACACTTTTGATCTGGATCTTGCACTCGCGAAATGTGGGCACACTCCTTTCTCTACATTGGCTTTTGAGTTTTACGCTAGTTTCGGAGATTTGACCATCACCGCCGTGGCTCTCGCGTGGTACTTTTTGTGGGGATTGCATATAGACAGAATCGGTGGGCCAGTTTTTCGTGTAGTGCTCCCAGCGGCATACTGCAGCCCACAATAGTTTGTGCGTCTTGATTATGCAGTAGGGGGGCGGAGTGCGGTATTATCCTTTCTTCAAACACCGGCAAAAGGGACGAGGGAAAAGTCCGATCCTGCACCATCAGAACAATAGACGAGCGGTGGCAAACAGGTGCTAGCACTCGCCCCTAATGGACACGAAAACGCATGCGAAGAAACGCAGGCGCTTGTTGGACACTGGCTCACTCGCAGGATGTTTTCAGTTTGTGCGTCAGATGATGAGACTATTTCTTGAGTATTACATCTAGTCCCACTTTTTTTTTTTTCTTTTGCGGTAGTTATGCGCAGCCGCTAACGTTCTCGATATGCACAAAAGGCGAAACCGGCGTGTTTCCTAATTACATATGCAGGCACTACTGTGCTTGGTTGGCGTGGGTATTTTATGGCTCGTGGGTAGAATGGCTCGTGGGGATGTAATCTCGGTAGACGAACGCCGATGCTTTGAGCGTGTTTCTAGCAGGCAACGCGCAAAATCAGTGTTGTGCTGCTGCTCCCACCTTATGCGATGATGGGGAGAAAAGTTGCATTTTCCGAAATAATTCTTGCAAAGAGGCTGGAGAGGTACACTCCTTTCCACGTTGTAACCTACAAACTCCACTTTGGTTGTAAGAAAAACTTTTCATCTCTTGAACACCCGTAGGTAGTGATTTTTATCTCTCTTCTCTTCACATGTCGTGGAGCTTTTGCACTATGCTCTTCTCTACACTTGCACTAGTGTTGATTTTGTGTAACCTATATCAGTATATCGATGCGCGGAATATTATCAGTGTAAACGATGTCTTTTTCATCCATCTCGATGTCATTAGTTAGCGCGGTCAAAACCAATCTCGTCCACTACCATCTATGGACCGCAGTCAAGGAGTATGACTCTAAAAGCGTTCTTTCGGGAATACCTCCATCCAAATTGAGTTTGGACGACAACGATGCACAAGAAGAGTGGGTCATCGCGAAACTGATGAACGACCAAACAGTATCAATTGACGATATCGAGACGTACTTCTCGAACGTAGAAAAGCTCGCAAGCACCAGACCAAAGAGATTGACAATCGGCTTGGTGAACGACGACGCAACGGTTGTTTACTACTTCATACACGATGGCATCGTGGAGCCCAGACAAAATTGATCTTAAATGAATGTAATGCATTAAATTAAATAGCTGGCTAATTGAACTCCAGGTCCAACCAGCCAGTAGCTTTATGCTCGATCTAATAAGTGTTAGGGTGGAGCTCAAATGGGCGTATGCGTCTGGTCGCGAGGACGACTTCGTCGTGTCTACAGACAATATCACTATGCAGCCTAGTTAGTTCCGTCTCCGGAAACTGTAATAGTTGCGCTCGTCCAGGCTAGTATCCTCCTGCGAATCTCCTGGTTCTGGCTCGTCCTCCTCAAAGTCATCTTCACTGTCGGAAACATACCCCATATCCCGGTGCAAATCGGGGTCGTCTTGCTCGCGGTAATCCTTGCGGCTGATCGCCAATTTGTTCATCACGACAGACTTGAAACTGCCTGCGCCTCTTGGTCCGCTACGCAAGGATTCGGAAGAGTAGCTTCGAGTTTCGTCTCTCTCGCCATCTCGATCGTCCTCGTACTGCAGACGGCCATCGTATGGCGTGACGTCATTGTCATCAATCATCGGAACTGGGTTATCGCTTTGCCCGTAGTACAGGTACCTCGAGTGACGGCTGCGCCTTCTGCGATTCAGTGTACTGTTGTACCCAGTGGATGTGCCAGTGGCACCACCGCTTTCACGATGGCCGCCACCCACCAGGTCAATAACGCTGGTGCCGTCGTAGATCAGTCGCTTGGAAACAGGCTTGCGAAACCTCTGCTGCTGGTATGTGAGGCTGCCATTATAGTTGTCTTGGCAATACTTGACGAGCTTTTCCAACTCAATCATAAAGCACAAAATGTCCTCTTCCTTGATCAAGTCCGGACCAAACACCATCCGCTCATACACTTTAATGAGCAGCTTGATATCTGGAATATCCTCGATTCGAAAGCTAGGGTTGGTCTTGTACACCTTAAATACATAGATAAGTATCTCTCGAAAAGACAAGTTTCTTGGAAGCACAATCTGTGTCAACACCTGTCCTCCTAGCCGAAATTTGTCCCCCAAACTTCGGATGATGTCCTCGTATAATGCGCCTGGAGGGAGTAGCGTTCCAGGGCATAATCCTTCGGGAAGAGTATTTCCATCTTGCTGCTTAGACGGTGTGGCGTAGTTGCCTTGGCGGATCATATTGTTGTAGGTGATGATGTTCTTTTCCTGAACGTAGTCTGGTGGAGACAACCCAGGGTATTGGATTAAAATGGATTTGTTGTAGAGAGGGCCAGCCTTCATACGGGTCTCTTCACTCTGAAGCAACCGCCTTTCAATCTCATTATAGCATCGCTTGGGCATATCGTCTTTCCCCGGGATATATACGGACTTGGACGGGATGTCGTTCATCGCCACTCTGTTTTGGAAAATTCTCAGGAGATACATCACTATTCCAAGGATTATAAACACCACACACACGATAATCACAATGAACACTTTGATACCGGAAAACGTCGTACCAGAAGTTTGTGCAATCACATCGATCGGAGTCACCGCTATCAAAACGGTGGTCACAGCCATGATCAAAAACAATGAAAATGTGTAGAACCACCGGAACATGATCTGTGGGAACATAAATAGAATAAATGGTGTTTTCTCTGTGTCATAAAGTTGTGCGTACGTGGTGGCGTGTCTATGTATCGTACGCTGTGGGGAAGCCAAAGATCCACCTTCGCCTGGATGGTCCTGACCAGAATGAGACGAGATTATGGACTGATCTGATCGCACTGACAGCGTTCGCGATGTGGCTCTGGATGCTTCCACGGACGGGTCCACGGAAGGATCCACGGACGGTTCCACGGACGGGTCCATCTGAAGCCCCAAGTCTACGTGGAGCATTCGCATTGACGACATGGTGTGGGTAACGCTTTTTACTGGCGGTGGATAACCGCGAGAGATGTTGTAGCAAACTCGAGTCCCAAGTATGACATATGGACTGTATATAGCGGTATAGTATATGCAGGAGATTATACATTGCGCTTGGTCGTATGGCGCTTAGTCGTATCTACCAACCCCCCCCCCCCCCCCCCCCCCC